>JAOUQZ010004131.1:0-16154 GCA_028564935.1 Neosilurus hyrtlii
AGATAGAAAAAAGCAGCACACAGATAAAGAATAAACAGTAAACACTTAGCTAATATACAAAATATAAAAGAATAAAAATTAAGTAATAATTACAGTAGTCCTGCTATGTGAGTCTGCTTGGCTTATGACTTAATAGCTAAGAAGTATCCATTTCACAATGCTATCACGTTCAATTCACTGGGGCAGACCTGACAAGGCAGAAATTATTTTATCAAGCAGAAATGAACAAAAATTTCAATTATAAAATCGCAACAGTTAGGTTCCTCTCTTCCCAAATGAATAAAAAGTGTAATTAAAAGGGTGGTGCTGTAACATAATGGTAATGTCACTTCCCAAAGTTTCTTAAATGTGTTGTAGACATCAAATTTTTAAATTGTTTATATTAACAAAATATAATTAGGTTGGTTAGTAAATATGTAAAATATTTTCTTCATTTGCCCCATTGTCAGTGAAATAAAGGGCCAAATTTAATTAAATATTGATTTTTGATGCATTTTGTAAATAAACAAACATATTCATGATAGCATATTTTAAAACTCATTTAAACCTTTAATAAATTGCTTTAAAACCTTTAAAAACACAAGGGACATATTACATAGCTGTGATGATTGATTTATTTTTTTAAATGGCAAAATCGTTAAATTTCTCAGGTTTGAGAATAATTTACTGTGGCAGACCACATCAGCCATTTTGGATCAAGCATTATCCACTCAGGATAATGTTTTACTATATACTACTTGTGAAGTCTGATTGGTCTGTTATCTTGGAAATAAAAAACATTATTTAAAATGGATAATGATTGAATCAAAATGATGGCCTTCATAGTTTTTAAGGTGGATGTGATAACCATTATGCCACCTGCTGCCCTTTTATTGTATTTCCTTGTAGTATATGCTCAAAATTTGATTTAGTATGCAAACACACCTTTACAGAGCCTGTTTTCTTCTGTGTTTATGTAACATATAAGCTAAGCTATGAATAGGAAAGCACTCTTGTTAGCTCCACAGTACATACTGTGCTCTTGCTCTGCTAGCTCAACTTAAAGCGCACAGCTCACCTGAACAGTCTCCATCATGGTAAAAATATGTAAATACAAAGTGTCTACCTATCTTCTGTTAGTCTGTTTTTTTGTTATACAATTCTAATTGATACAATAATTTTGAACACACCTTTATAAAGCTAGTTTTCTCATGGATCCATGTAGTATGTACTTAACTTGAAATTTATGAGTATGCCAAAACACTTGAATGTGCAATTCGATTCAGTTTTATTTGTATGGCGCTTTTTACAACTGATATTGTCCCAAAGCAGCTTTACATAATAAAACAAGTTTTAAAAAGGAATTTAAACATTTCAACTCTTCTACAGACCCTACATCTTAAAAAAACTGTGGGGCAGCAGTTATGTTCATATCTTTGTTGGGATAACATTCATGAAATGTATCAGTCAGGATTTAAGCCTCATTATAGCACAGAGACAGCACTCCAAGGCCGTGTCTCCCTACTGTATTACTCAACCTTAGCCTTTATTTAGGCAAAGGAGCAGATCTGGGGGTTCTCAGGCATAGAGAGTTCTGATAAACTGCTATAGTGCTTTTAACAAAGCTCAAAGCGCAGAGCTCGTACACCTGTTGCACTGGGAGCTGATCTGTGTTTGTGAGGATTTAAAATTATTAAATAAACAATAAAAATGTTACTTTACTGTGACTTCTTTTTAGCATAGGTGACCATTATAGTATATTCTAAAACAATTATGCACCTCCTGATCAATTGATGTCACTAATATTACTATTCAGCAAGGTCCACCTTACCTTTTATGCATAATTGTTAATAATTTGCCATTATGTATTTACTAATGATAGAAGAAACACAAACTAAATTATGTATCAGTCATATCCATCATGGTCAATTCCCACCAGCCTCCCAGAGGGCACCCTTTCCCACCAGCCTCCCAAAGGGCACCTGTCTTCTTCTCTTGTCTTTAATGACTTCCTGCATTAGTGCACATCTGTGCAGGGTTCCCCCTAATTAGTTACCCTTGATAAGTTGCATGGTTTCCTGTTTTAGGGGGGACCACGAGTTCCCTGTATTTGCCTCTTTATTTTGCTACAGCTTAGATTTGTTACTTTATCCACTTATTTTTTTACTTTTATTTTCAACTAACTTTCACACAAATTCCTATATTAGAAATATCTCTTTTCAATAGACATATGGCTAAAATTGTCCAATTGTAATGTTTTAGCTGATATACATGCCAACTACTAAAAGAAGCTACCTTCTATCACAAAAGGCATTTCAGTAAAACAGTACTGCCTAAATATGTCTGGTAAATTAAGCAGGATAAAAGTGGACTAGAAAATTAAATGTGTAAAAATTAAATACGTTTAAGAATACGTTTAAAAAAAAACACTGAACTCACACCCTGGAGCACAGCTTAGAATGTTTAAAAGCTTGCTGTTCGCACATGAACATTCACCAGTGACATTTTAGAGGCTTTTCAGTAGCTTTTCCTAATTAATGTCTGCCTTTAGCACACCAGGCTGTGACAGACTAATTAATCTATCACCCACTGAACACCTACTCCTTTCAGTGCTTGGTCCAGTTAGAAACATGGAATCCATGCTTGTTTTCTCATTCTTTCATTTTAAAATGAATGTACCAGAATGCATGTGAGGTAATAAATGTGAACTGTATTACCAACCATGTAAATATTGTTCAGTGTGCTAATGCTCTCTATAGCAAAGAAAATCTTTTGGCAAGGAGCAGAGAGAGATGAGTAAAGCAAATAAGTAAAAATCAAGCTCTGGTCATTTTAGCCCTGCTTTAAAGTCATCACATCTTACTTTTACATGTAGTTTGATGTCTGACATGATGACTTAAACAGAGGCAAATAATTTTTATGCTGGTATCTCACTTATTCATAATGACCAATCATGTGAAGAATGCAATGGGAATAAGATGTGACAGCAAATGTGATGTGTTAACAAGCACTCCAGTTATAAGCAAACACCAAGGAATTGTAATGAATAATCTGGGAAATTTAATTCTCCAAAAATTCAAAGGCTCAATTATGAATTCAGTGAGAGTAAAATACTGAAATCTTGAGAAAAATGTTCAAACTGCCTGTTCAGAAATTTAATTTCCTGTTCATCTGTTACAATAGCATTGTGAGAATAGAAATATAGCTAGAATATACTGTGCAAATGTATTGTGAGACTCAAAAATAGTCAGGTGTTTCAATCAGATGTCCTTAGGTAAATTCAATGTATTTCAAGAACCTTACTTAACTCATGCATCATAATTAATACGGTTTACAAATGTTCTACATCTACATAACACAAGTAAAAAAAACCTGAGTTTGATGATTTCATAAAACTTGTGCTCTGGATGGAACGCAGTTGGCATAGCTAGTTAGTGATAACAGTCATTGAATTTCTAACTCACTTTTCAGAACTAGTGATATAAACATCCTCAGACCTATGTTAAAAGAGCAGGTTTTTTGTTTGCAAAAAAATGAAACTGAAATGAATTGTTCCATTTTTCATGTGCTTTTAAACCAGAGACAGCTATGGACAGTTATGGCCCAATCCTGTCGGCTGAGACCACGCTATCATCTCAACCTAACCACACTGACAATCATGAATAATGAAACATGGAAACAGTGAAGAGCAATGCAATGTGTCATTCAATGCAATTCAAGTGAAAAAATAAATAGGAATAGGATTTGGAGAAATATATAACTTGGTGTGTACAGCCCCTAACTAATACTTTGATAAAGCACTTTTCATAAGTATTAAAGAAATTGGTCTCTCAAAAGTCTACCAACTACTCACTATCCGCTCAGAGTGCTCCTAAAGTGCAAAAGTTCCTTTTTTCTACTGGACAATATCTATGTAGGAAAATAGGCAGTGCTTATAATATCAAATTAACGAAGAACATAACACACAGCACATCTCATGGAAATAACACATAGCACACCTCATGGAAATCATACTCCGCTTCTGTAGCACCGTTTAATCTGGAAGTTACTGCCAACATGTCTCTGTATATGTCTTTAGAGATGAACTCCAGTGAATATAATTACTTACATCACATCAGTCATTTTTATGCAGCATGTTGCTTTGTTTGATGCTTTGAAAAAAAGAACAGCTGATTTCTTTGAAAACACATATTCTTGATTCTGTGCTCTTCACACCATTTTCTTATGGCTCTCCATGTTTGCATGGTGGGAGAGATTAGCATGCAAGGATGAGACACTATTGAAAGAAAGGGGTATTCAATTTAAGGTTGTTGGGATGTACTTTCTACATAATGAGAATCCACTGGTTATCCTTGACTCTGCATTTTGTGACCCAATGTTTTAACTGAATTTCATTCAAATTCATGCCACTGGAATAATACTTTTTTTTTACTTGACTTTTTTTCATCCTTAATTTGTAAACACTGAAAAATTAAAAGTGAAAATAAAGTTTATTGAATTTTGAGGTTTGAATACATAGGAATAATTTCAGGGCAAAAAAAATCACTGCCAGTAATACAAAGGCTTTTAAATTTCCAAATCTGTTGAGACGAATTTACATTTATAAGAAACTGTTTCACCCCTTCCTGTTCCTCTTCCTCGGAAAGCGAAGATAAAGTGAGCTGCAGGGGAACCAGAAAAATGCTCTCAGCATTTTTTTCTCATGCAAATATACACATTAATTGCAACAATTAATTATAGTCAGGAAAATTATCATGATGTTTTTTGCAATAATTGTACGACAGGTATGCAATCTTGTATAAATTTCCATAAAAAGAACCTTTTTTGATTAATTGCGATCTCTTTGTCTATAAAACTTAGGTGAAAATCTGATGGTGTTTTCAGGCATTTTTGGACAGAAATCTAAAAATTTCTTAGGGGTTCACAAACTTTCATGCACCACTGTATTAGTTCTTGCAGTTTTGTTTGAAGTTATATATTATTATAATATTTCTAGCAGTGCCTCTTTGTGAAGGTGCTTTAGTGACTGCAAGATTTTATACAAGGGCATTTTGCTCTTACCTTGTGTCTGGTCAATCTGCCCGAAAGTCTCAATCTGTTCCACGAGGTCATTAGAGTTCCACTGACTCATTCCCAACAACATAGCAGTTTTCCCCTCCAGTACCTCTGTGGGAAGCAACATAACAGCAGAAAATACCAAAGGTTAATGTACGCGGATTATCAGAAAAATGACATACAATATGATTTCTTTCTGGTTCATCAATTCCTGCATGATTGTCCTGTGTGCTGTACTCAAGTTTGAGAGTCTATCTGAATCATAAAGGAATGTATAATTCAGATACTACCCTGTCAACGGCACTGCTGAATGATAAGCCATTGTTTTTGGGAGCCAACCACAAACCAAGACAGGGTAGAACAATTTACAGATCGGTATGCACTGTCTGACAGAAAAATGTTCACTCTTTTCTCCTTGAGTGAGGAGGAGTGGCTGTGACAGCCCTCTGTCAGGTCTGCTTGCCTTCATCAATCTTGGCAGCTATTGAACCCCTTGTCACAATTGCTCTCCATCATCCTGTCACTTGATTACAGTTGACTGTGCAGTTAATTTTGGAAATAGTCTCACATTCAAAAAATGACAGTTGTAGAATTTCTAAAAAGCTGCAATGGCTACTATATGATCTTATTCTTCTACCACAAGAAAGCCATTTATCCATCCATTCTCATTCTTTGGGCTACTTTCATGTTTTTAGTTGCAATGTACGTTTTTACCCAAGTTGGTTTCAAGCCTTCCACAAAACCCCTAGAACAACCTCTAGGAGATATGTTCTCTAGGATAAACAACCATTCACACTCTCATTCACACATAAAGGCAATTTCAAATACAGGTATCCAAGTAGCCTAATGTGTTCAACGTGGTGGCGTATTTGTTAGCACGTCTGTCTCACAGCAAGAATGTCCTGAGTTTGGGTACTCTGTGAAAGTGTTTCTGTGTGAAGTTTGCATTTTTCTCTCCACTCATGGCGGGTTTCCTCTGGATCCTCCAATTTCCTCCAAAGTTTGTTAATTGGCTGTTCTAAATTGCCCCTGCGTGTGAGGGAGAGTGTGAATGGATATGTGTGTGTTTTACTTAAAAGCCAGAGTATAATTGTATCAAACCAAAATTAAACAAGGCAATGCCTTCTGATTCTCTGCCAGGAAAATACCTTGACACCACATTGCACAAGTCAGTATCCACAAGTCAGCTCCGCCAATTGGACACTCAAGGTATGCTGGTCCGGCTCTGACCACTCAGGCCCTGCCACACCACTTCCAGTGGTGTGCATCTCATGCCTGTGTTTGGCAATGCTTTTCTTGGCCTCTGATTTCAGGTCAAACAAAAAAAAAATTCTTCCAAGGTGCACCATTCCCCTAAAACTGCATTCACTGTGCCCTTACAGCATGCCATGTTTCAGTTCTTTTTACATCCATATTTCCACTATTCATGCTGCTATAAATAATAGCGCTTCTGGAATTTACCTCCTGAAAAAGCACTTCTACTACTTAAGGAAGTGAAATTCTTTCTTCTTTTACATTTAGGTGCTCATGGATTTGCAGGTTCACTTTCCCATGGTTTTTGTCCTCGTGATAATTTGTGTGTGCACACATCCCTATGTCCTTTTTGGGTGGATTTAGGGGATATTCAGTTGTGCCATAGGTGGGGGGGATTCTGCATGTCGACAGTCAGCACTGCTCTTGAGTCTAGTAGTGTTGGTGGCGATGCAATAGTGTGCTTGTTTTCAAACATGCTCTACCTTTTTAGAACCACTCGTCGATGGCTGTGGTTTGAGTGTTCCACTCAACACATTCGTCCCAAGGGAGGAATTGTGCCTGATCGTGCTAAGTGTCAACGCATGCTAATGGCAGGGTGTTCTGTAATACCATAATCTGGTAAATATGAAGTGGGATGTAAGGTGAATATTTCCTGCTTTTTATTAATAGTACTGCACAAACTGGATGCAAAATCTCAAAAACAGTGGGCAAGTAGAAGTCACATGATCTGACCGACTGCATAGCCTAGGCAAGGCAGACTCGTACAAGGTTTGACAGGTAAAGTCCATACACAGGAATCAATATTATAAGACACAGAATCATAAAATATAGACAGATCATACATGACAAAGCAAACATTGGGATACACTGGTTTAATATGCACTGGCAAAAACACAGAGGTGATACTTTGCAACTTAAACAGGAACTTGATGGTCTATTTTGGGTGTGCTGTGTAAACGGCATGAGTGTTTATTTCAGAAACCTCTGACCGTATAGTGTTCTTTAGTTATGTTATGGAGTTACTTTAACCCTGCAATGTAACTACTTTAGGGCCACCAGGGATCTATGTTAGTCCTGCCATGGAGGTGCTTTAGACCTGCTATGGAGCTGTTTTATACCTGGCACTTAACTGCTTTATACCTATAGTCTACCATATAACTACTTCTGTGTTACCCTGGAACTCCAGCTGCAAATCAGAAAAAGTTTTGATAGTATGAAGAATACAAAATAAATTTTTTACATTTATTTTGGTTTAAAATGCACTACTGAGAGCATGAACCCAACATATTTCAGGTTGTGTCTGTTCAACTTTGCTACATTTGGATTGTTGGGTTTCTGGCCTGCAGCAAATTCCAAAAAAAGTTGGAATAGGGAGATTTAAAGCAATGAGGTGAAGCATATTTTGGTCCCTCCTTGAATCGGTCTTTCAATTTAAAAAAATGGTATTTTCAGTGTTTTTGTTTATAAGGAGCCTGAGCTGGTGCACAAGGTTGAGGCATACCAACTAGACATAGTTGGGTTCACCTTGACACATAGCTTGGGCTCTGGAACCACCCAGATATTCGAGTAAAGAATATCAAATTCTTGTATTGTTTTGAGTGCAATAGAGATAAATAATTTATTAATCACTGTTTACAGTTATTTTCATTTACATTTAACATCTCAATATTTTCTGATTTCGGGCTGTACTTTAATCCTGCCAAATACAGTATCTGCTTTCATCCTGAACTGTACTTTAATCCTGCCAAATACAGTATCTGCTTTCATCCTGAAATGGAGCTGCATTAGTGCTGCAATGGAGTTGATATAAAGATGACACACATATCTCTACGCATATTCCTACAGAGCTACTTTAGCCCTCCTTTAAGCCCACCACGGAGCAGCTTTAGTCATAGAGGTGTTTAGACTTAGACTAGTCCTGCCATGGAAATGCTTTAGTTTCTGTTTTAGACCAGTTAGATGTGCAAATATGTAAATAGGTTAGATTTACAAAAGATATGCAACATATATCAATTTTAGTTCCATTACAAATTGAAAAATCTTTGTTCCATTACACTTTTTATTTCTTTCTTATATAATGTATCTGGGTGTAAAAGTGGAATCAGGAAATCCTGGGGTTGTAAAAAGAGGAAGTCAAGGGTCCTTTGGGCATTGTCTATAAAAAGACTAAAATGTAAACATGTTGAATGATCAGATTTCTCAGGCATTTGGTGCACTTGCTTTAATTACATCATTTAAACAATTTTATTTTTATTATGTTCTTTTAAATATCTAAACAGTGTGCCAGTACAAATATGCATTCTTATGCCTTTTATGGGGACATTCCTTTATTCCCACAATGTTTAACTATGCTTTTAGATCAAAAACCAGAGAGGCCATGATTACAAAAAGCCAAAAATACAAAAAAACTTTCTGTGAAGAAACAAAATAACATATTAATGCTATGATGTGGATAATCATTATGTAGAATATCATAAACTTATCTAACGGTCACAAGAAATAAACACACGCTGTGTCTCATTTATATAGTTTACTCAGGGGAAAGCATGCACACTAATATGAAGTCAACCGACGATGGTTAATATTAAAAAGATAGGGGTCCAGACGCTCCCACTGAAAGGACCATTTCATAACATACCAATACAGAACAAGCACAGCAAGTTTGAAACCCCAAGCTTCAGCGCATGGTAAGTAAATGTCTGGAAACCTAATATAGCTTTTGCCTTTGTGACCTTGAAAAGTAGGTCAAGGTCACTCACAAACAAACTCATCCTAGCACTCATAGTAGTGAGGCAGCATACCAAGTTTGAAAGCCCCAGCTTCAAAGCGTGTCAAGTAAATGTCCGTAAATTAAAGTGTGACGGACAGACAGACGAACAGAACCCATCCCATTCCATCTTGGATAGCAATTAAAGGTAGGAATATTTGGCTCACCTTCAAGACGTACATGAAAGTTTTCAGAAGCAAGACTCAGACTGGACTATATACAAGGTAGCATTAAAACCACCTGACAGGTCTGTGGCTTGGCAGTCCCATACAAAGCAAGCTGCAACGCACCATGTACGCCTTTCTATTATAACCAGCAATTTTAAGATGGCGCCATTTGATATCCACTCTCTGTGATCAGATGGATGGATGACCTGGTTGAACATGTAACATGTTTATAGCTCAACACTACTGAGAAATTGTGTCTGATATGCAAGTTTTATCTTGTGGGGTAGAATTGTGGGAGTTTCTGGCAGATGGTGATGGGACAACTATGCTGTTATATTACCCAGTCATCTGCTATATAAGTACAAGTAAAAAAATAGTATGTGTTCTGGGAAAAACTGACAGCTTTCTAGTAGCTAATGAGAGCTAGCCAACCCCTATAACCAACAATACATAAATGATGAGTAGAAAGACTCTGGAAAAAGCACTATTCTTGCAGTAAATAAATGCTCTATATATAAGCTATATTTGTATTTACTGCAGTAATTTGCACATCTACAAAGACAACATTAAATAATTTGCCAATAACAAGTTGCTGTTTAAGAGATGGCTTCTACTGACATACAAAAATGCATCTTACTTTGATGGGAATGTCATTGGCATGTTCGTATGACTAGAGTATGGAAGGCTCCTTAAACTAAGTGCTCCTCTAATAATTCAAATTTTGAAAGTCTAGCTAGACTTTTACCTAGTAGAACTATACCGTATTTTAGAACTAACATTACCCAAATATTGAACATTAATGACTGGGCGGCATGTTGGCGTAGTGTTAGCACGTTCGCCTCATAGCAAGAAGGCCTGGGTTCGATTCCCAGCTCAGGCATTTCTGTGTTTTGTTTGCATGTTCTCTCCGTGCTTGCGTGGGTTTCCTCTGGGTACTCCAGTTTTCTCCCATAGTCCAAAACCATGCACAGTAGCCCACAGTATTGGCTGTTCCAAATCACCTCTAGGTGTGAGTGTGAGTGTGAATGGTTGTGTGAGTGTTGGCCCTGCGATGGCCTGGCGAGATGTTCAGGGTGTACCCCGCCCTAGCCCAGAGTCAGCTGAGATGGACGCCAGCCTTTCCGCGACCCTAATTAGGATTAAGCGGCTTAGAAAATGAATAAATGAATATTAATGAACACTTGAGATGTCCTATCAATATTCATACTGAGTTGGCAGTCATAGTAATAGCATGCTTTGGGTTGGAGAGCCTGAATAGAAATGCATAATCATATATGGACATTTTAAGAATAGATATATATTCAGCAATATACCAGGTAGGCATGTTGGCATAGTGGTTAGCACGTCTGCCTCATAGCAGGAAGTTCATGGGTTCTAGACCCAAGCTCATCAAGGACGTTTCTTGGTAGGCTTGTGGTATATTCCCTTAGCTTGCCTGGGCTTCCTCTGGGTATTCTGGTTTCCTCCCTGGTTTTCTGTGCATTAGGCCAATAGGCTGTTACAAATTGCCCCTAGGTGTGAGTGTGAATGGTTGAGTGGGTGTTTTAGCCCTGGGATGGACTGGCAAACTGTTCAGGGTGTATCCTGACATTGCCCAGAATCGGCTGAGATAATCTGCAGCCTCCCCGTGATACTATTATGATTAAGTCATTTGGCAAATGAATGAATGAATAAGTAGTATGCCAGATTAAAGAAAGATGTATTACTTTTAGGATTCAGTGATCGACTCAAATTCTGGAAAACAAGCATTTATAGAGGGACATATTTTTTAGGATTGCAATTAAATTCGCAACATGACTGTTCACACTCTGTTCTGTAAACACATTTAGAGATTGTGATTAGTCCATCTGTTTGCTTCGAGAATCTGAATGTCAGGGGATTAGCTGTCATCTGTTTAGCATAGTCATACATTTGATGATCCAAATAAAACACACCTGGTACTGAACATAAATAAAATTTTCTTTTTGCCACACACAGCCACATGGGGAAAACAATACCAATAATAATGAAAGGTGGAAATATTAGATGGAGCTTTTCATCTTATAGGAGCCCCAGTTGCCCGTCTAAGTAGATTTTGATTAGACTAATGATGATTCAGAGAGATTGTAAAAATAAAAAAAAACAACCATAGGTCATGACTTGAATGTGTGTGTATATATATATATATATATATAAATATATATATATATATATATATATATATATATATATATATATATATATTTATACTGACTCAAACTACCAACTGAACATTAAATATTTTAATATATTTTCAGAGCAAATATGAGTTTGTAATTTTTGGTGATAATAATATAAATTCAAGTTGCTCACTGTTAATTGTCTTGTTTTTTCCTGTGATGCAGCTTTGTTCTGCTAAGATACTAAGATAAATTTAGTCACTCCTATTGTGAGTAGCTCTGTGGCCATCTTTCTGCATTAAATGAAGTTAATTACCATTTGGCATTGTCTTGACACAACATGATCATGGTACGATCACATCAAAAGAACAAGCCACTGGAATGCTTGTTGGCAAAATGTCACAGAGACGAGCACCAATGTGTCAATTCAGCCACCATTTTAAGGCTGCGGTCATCATAAAATGATACCGACAGTACCAATGACTGACCAGACCACTTTAACTCCCCACAACAGGGCTGCCATATTTGCCTCCAGCATCTTCACAGACACTTCCATCCAGTTACAATTATTGCTGTGCAGACATGAGGTTGTCACCAAAACAGAATCAGTGCCCAACTTGCCCACAATCAGTAATGGGAAGCGGGTTTATGCAACCGATATCCGACTCATGGACTGGTGCTGATACCTGCGCATTGGCGGGTGCATCTGCACTGGACAAGAGCACACCTGGGCTGGAATGCTCTCAGATGGAACAAGGTCCTGTTTTATGATTTCAACATTTCAAGTTGAGTGTGGGTAACTATAAGAGTATGAGTTTTGCGTTAGCATGGTGGTAATTATGCAGATACTTATGTTCTGGAGCGAGACCAGTTGAGTTGAAAAGGTGTCATGGTTTGGGCTGCAATCAGCAGCAGACACAAAACTAAGCTTATTTTCATTCATGACATCCTCAACACATTTCGATACCGTGATGAATTTCTAGTCCTAGTTGTGGATCCTTTTATCACTACGTATTGATTAGCTCTCCAGCAGGTTAACGTGAGATCACACATCGCCAGGATCTGTCTGTGGTACCCGAGAACAGTGTTCAGTGTCTTGAGCGGTCGTCATTCTCTCCAAATCTAAACCTGAAATTTGAATGTTATGTTGAAAGTTTGAGTCAGTGTAATTTAAATCTATTAAAGAACATTTCAAAGTAATAGATAAGAGTCTCATTTATTTTTACTTTTATGTCTATACTATATCAGATTTTCAGTGGGTCAGAAGTGTACATGCGTTCTGTTGGGTTGGTAATTGCTTTTAACTGCTTAAACTTGAATCACATATTTGGAATATTCTTCAACTTTTGACAATACTTGGCTGGTTTTGTGGCGGCCTTCTCAAAGCATTTAGATTATTGTCCTGTTGATAGGCGAATTTTAAACTCTGTCATTGATATTTTTTGTGTGTTTTAGATAATACTTCATCCTCATAATGCCAATTTCCAAAACCCATTTCCTTTTTCCCATTTCAAAAAAAAAGGATTCAAGATTATTCATGTTATCACTTTTTTTGAATTGGTCCTAAGACATAATTGGGATATTTAGGCTTTTCCCTAACATATCAATGGCTGGGACACAACATTTCCTCATTATTGTAGACTGCCCCAGGGCAGTGGTGGCTCAGTGTTTAAGAATCTGGTTTACTGGTCAGAAGGTTGGTGGTTCAAGTCCCAGTATCACCATGCTGCCATTTCTGGGCCCTTAAGCAAGGCTCTTAACCCTTAACTGCTCAGTTGTAGAAATGAGATTTTAAAAAATGTAAGTCACTCTGATCACTGGTGGCTCAGTGGTTAGCTCTATGGGTTAGTAATCCAAAGGTCCCGGGTCCAGGCCCCAGTACCACCATGCTGTTGAGCCCTTGAGCAAGGCCCCTAACCCTCAATTGCTCAGTTGTTAAGAATGATAAATGTAAGTCACTCTGGGGAGGAGTCTCTGCAAAATGCCATAAATGTAATGTAAAGGCTAAGGGCATTTTTCAAATGCTGTAAATGTAATGTCTCAAAGTTTTTACCTGCAAAACAGCATAATTTTGCTGAACTACATTCATCTGCTGATAGACTGCCAGTGGCTGAAACTATGGAAGCTGAGCCCCAACTGTGTATCTTTCAAGGATTTGCTGACAACTACTTCACTGGTCACTCCCTACTGTGAAAATACCCAATTATATTATTTGATGGCTCCACTGAGAAAATGCCTTTCAAACAGGTTCTCTATCCTTTAGGAGTAAATAGTGCAAGCTATTTTGTATGTAATGCTCTGGAATGAGTTAAGGATTGATTCCTGCGGCTATTTAATGCTTGGTGAAGTGCATTATTCAGAGGGAATATTCTGGAAGATGTATTGTCTTCAGCCAATGAAAATTATATCCAAACACCTACAGTGTTGTGTATGAACATACTGTTCAGATTGTTTGTGAACTCTGAACTGAACAATTTTATAAATTATGAACGTGAACTTAAATTGTGCTCACTCTGGTGATAATGAACGCTGTTCATATTCATCTGCTTCATTTGAGGTGTATGTCATGTATGTTTATAGACTGTACCATCCAGGTCTGTAAAAGCAAATCCAGAGCCTTGCCACATTGAAACATTGTAGCAGTCTTGAGGATTACTTATAGATCTGCACAATAAAGGTGAGACTAGGAGTGAAAAGGTCATCCACCGAAGTGTAGCTCACAGCCCTTTCTAAAGAGCCTGTTGCCTTTATGTCCCAACAACAAGTGGACAAGATTGTACTGGACTTGCAACACTCAGGTAAAAACATGCACTGCAAAAGAACCCCTTAAAGTGGCTTAATGCATCATGGGTATGGGAAAAGAGAGAATGATGAACACATGTTACACAATTAGTTGAAGGGAGTCCAGAAGACCATTCAACAGCAAGTAGCTATATAAAAACAAGGAGCTATCAAAACAAGTCTAGGACAGGGCTTTGGAAAATGTTTTGGGGAAAAAACAAAACAAATTTTAAACATACTATGGAGCATAATGAAACTGATTACAACCTTTAATCAGAAGAAGTTGGGATGGTTTGGAAAATCCAAATGAAGCAGTGATTTCCAAATTTAGTTTGACTTGAATTTTCTTGCAGACTCTACAAACCCATATATATATTCATGTTTCATCTGGTCAGCTTTATTTCACTTGTTGCCAACCATTCCTATGTTCCAGGCCCGCAACACATTCCAAAACAGCTGAAATGTGGCCAATTTCTTGCTAGTACTGAGGAAAAACAATTAAATAATGATGTGTTTAAAATAGATAATGTCAATAATTGATTGTAAGCAACTGGCACCATCCAGGAAAGATCTCCAGTTCTGAAGGGTCTCCAGTTTCTCAAGTTCATTCAGTCATTTTCTTAGCTGCTTAATCCTACTAGGGTTGTGGGGAGGCTGGCGCCCATCTCTGGTGCCTCCGGGCGAGTGAGCAGCTCGCCAGACCATTGCAGGGTAAGCACACATACAACCATCACACTCACGCTCACACCTGGGGGCGATTTGGAACTGCCAATTAGCCTACTGTGCATGTTTTTGGACTGTTGGTGGAAACCATGGTTAGCTTTTTAAGGGTTTTTTTTGTAAGTTCATTCTTTAAAAAATACGTAAGAAAAGGCTACATCAGATTTATGATGTGTTCTTAAACCTAGAATTATTCGCAACTCTGTTCTTTGATTGACGAAACCCATTGCCTTTGCAAATTGAAAGTGAGTGCCAGTTGCTTTAATTAACAGTTAACATTATAATGAAAATCCCATAGAGGCATGTGAGCACACAAATATTTATGAAATAATGGTATAGAAAATCTGCAAATCCACGGGAGTGCTGGAATAAAAGGGAGAAGAATTTTACTTCCCCTGAAATAGAAATGCAGCTGTAGGAAGTAATTTCTCGATGAAATGTGATATTCAGTAGTGTAAAAATTATTAATTATGAAATGTGATATTCAGTAGTGTGCCAACTGCAACTTTGGTCCTCCGCACATTTTCTGGTGTGTAAAGCAGTTTACCACTTGCATAATTTTTTTTATATACTGCATTATATATACACTGTGCCAAAAGACATCCAATGTGTATCCCCAATCACCTAATGCAGCACATCATTGTACAAAGAACAAAAGCTGGAGAAACGGGAGACCGCATTTAACAGATGTTTACGGTTGAGGTATGGGAATGGATTGAAAGAGGGTGTGAACATGTGTGCAGTCTACTGCGACTGTAATGTTGGTTAGAGCAGAAACAGAATGAAATCCCTTGATTGGGAACTGTTTACATCCAGGATAGGGGATATGTCTGGCCAGTAGATTTAGACTCTCTAGGACTCACGAGAGAGAAAAAAGCAGTCAGTGCCTAAACATCTGGTGGCAACAGGTTGGAGTGTCAGGTATGGGTCCACAGTGCCAGCTCAAGCTGTTGCACAGCTCCATGAGAAAGGCTCTTGGTTGCCAAAACCATCTCACAATTGAATCTGGGAGGGCTTCGAAGATGTGTTTTCTTCTAAGTTCATAAGCTGCAGTTTCTTGTAATAGCAATAAATATGCCATTGTGCCAGTTTTTAAAGAATTGGTCTACGATCACCCTGTAAATAGCCTTATTTATTAAATAAGCCATGGTTTGCAGTAAACATAATTGATACATCATGAAGGGTACTGGAGAGGAGAATTCGGCCGATAGTCGAACCACGGATTCAGGAGAAACAATGCGGTTTTCGTCCCGGTCGTGGAACACTGGACCAGCTCTTTACCCTCCGCAGGGT
>JAOUQZ010004156.1:0-16152 GCA_028564935.1 Neosilurus hyrtlii
CATAGAGTGAGGTGAAAAGGGAGTGAAAAAAGGAGGGATCATCAACATTTGGTCCATATATATTTGCAATACATAACATTTTGAGTAGATAATTATACTATTATGAATCTGCCTTCTGGACCTATAATTGTTTTATCTATGTCAAAGTATAAACTTTCATTAATAAGAGTTGCTACTCCACTTTGCCTGGAATTATAACAAGCTGAGTACACATGTGGAAATTGGACTGTTGAGAGAAGATCTATTGTTGAGTTTAATAAATGAGTTTCTTGAAGGAGGACGATGTCTGCCTTCATTTCTTGTAGCCGATTGAAAATCTTTAACCTCTTTTCCCCTGTGCCTGCTTCACGCAGATTCGACAATCAAAAAAGTGTGTGTGTGTGCATCCCACTGCTTCTCCATGTGTGTGTGTGGGTGTGTGTCTCTGCCGGCTGAGTGTGTGACATGGATCGGTGTATGAAATGTCTGCATGTGGGGGGGCGTGGTCAATGGCTGGCTGAAGGCTGTGTTTTTGCTGGGCTCCCGCTTCTGTCCTAATATATTCAGTATTAAAGTGCTATTTTGCGGCTGAAATTTCTCTGACGACATCGTAAAATGTCAAGCAAAACCAGTGGACACTCACAGGGAGAAAGACCTGCTAAACTTAGACAAACAACGCAGTCAAAGATCACAGACCACTCACCGCTACCCAAGATGGCGTCTCCGTCTTCACCTGAAACTAACATAGAAGCTAGCGCAAAGAACATGACCGAGCTGGCGCGGGAAGTAACTCAAAACATTAGCGAGATGATGGAAAAGAAATTTTCCAAACTCACCAAAACCTTGGAAAAAATCGCCGGAAGCCTGGAAGGTCAGTCTAAACGTATTACTGAAGCAGAAGAGCGAATTTCCGCTCTGGAGGAGCAGGTCGCCACTCTGGAGCTCCGCCTAGTTCAGGTGGAGAGCAGGCAGGTGACCATGGCGGACCAGCTGGACGAACCGTAGCAGGTGTGACAATATACGGATCCTGAATCTGAAGGAGGGCACGGAGGGCAATAATCCTCTCTGCTTTTTTGAGTAATGGCTCCCGTCTAAGCTCGGCCTGTCAGCCTTCAAGGGGCATATAAAATTGGACCGGGCCCATCGGACCGCCGGGCCAAGGGGCGACCGCCCCAGGCCGGTCATCCTGAAACTACACAACTCCCGAGACAAGCAGCGGATCTTGGCGGCTGCGAGACGAACAGCAAACCTGGAGCACGGAGGGTTTCGCATCTTTTTCCATCAAGACCTGTCCAGTGCAATCCGCTTAAAGCGCCGCACTTTCAACGAAATGGTCCGTAAATTTATAGACAAGGGGTTTAAGTTCACAATGCGGTTCCCAGCAAGGCTCGTCGTGCAGCACAACGGGACGGAGCACAGTTTTGACACCGCGGAGCAGGCTCGGCTCTTTTTGGATGCGCTGGACTGATATCTGCGGTGAGACATGTACACACTGATGAAGGGTCCGACTGATGCTCAGTATTTCTCCAGTTTTAAACCCCCGTCTTTCATGTTAACACGTGGAGACAAGACAAAGGGGCTAATCTCACTCTCTGTGGATTCATGACTCAAATTAACCTAAAAGGGGCTTTGTGCCCCTATTTGTTTTTTTTTTTTTCTGGGACTCGAAAAAATGAAAGGTCATATAATATTATTTCATAAGCTGTTCCGCATTTCACTTCTGTTTGGGACTGAGCTGAGGCTCTTAGGAGAGACTTGTGGGGATTTTTTGTTTTTGTCTCTCTGTAGTGATGGCCTCCTTCGGTGTCACTGCCCTCTGTATTACCCAGTGGGTGGTTTTTGTTGGTTTTCTCAGGTATGAACCTTGTTTTTCACATTTATTATTGCTTTTTGCTCAGGGATGGGTTTTTGTGTTTTCTTGTTCCTGGCTGTCGTTTGGGGAAAGTCTTTTTTCACATGACAGCGCTATATACTCTAGTTTTCTTACAGAATTGATGAGCAACAGATCTGCATGGATGTGGCTGTATATGATGTTGTATAAGGACTGCACAGTAGGTCTGGGATGAATACCACCAAAGTAGTATCATGGAGTGTGAAGGGAATCAATAATGTTGTTAAGATGCGCAAAATTCTTTCAACCCTGAAAAAAGAAGGTGCCCACCTAGCCCTTTTGCAAGATAACCACCTGAGTGATCTTGAACTTCTAAAATTAAGAAGGGACTGGGTGGGCCTATTCGTCCTACAACTCTAAAAGTAGGGGAGTGGCAATCTTGTTACATAAAAAACTACCTTTTACTTTAGAAAAGTGTATTAAGGATTCTGGTGGGAGATATGTTATTATTTCTGGCTTTTTATTCAGGGAAAGGATAACTCTAGGATGCGTCTACTCCCCCAATACATTTAAAGCTTCCTTTTACTCCAATCTTTTAGCTGATCTATCTAAAGATATTTCACCTTTTGTAATTGTGGGTGGGGACCTGAATTCGTGTTTGGAACCAGAGTTGGACCAGAGCCCTGTTATATCTACACAACCATCTAAAATGTCAGCAGCTATCAAAGAGCTTTGCAAAGATTTAAATTTATTTGACACTTGGAGGGTGTTGAACCCAAAAGTAAAGGATTTTACCTTTTTTTCCCGTCCACATAACTCCTTCTCAAGGATTGATTATTTCTTTGCGTCAAGACAGGTGCTGGACAGGGTTAAAGCATGTAACATAGAACCTATGATTTCAGATCACTCACTTATCACACTGGAACTTTCACCCCACCATTTTGACCCCTCTACACTTCACTGGCAATTCAATCCCTCCCTCCTTAGTAACCCCACCTTTCTGAACCTGTTAAAAGAACAATTAACACTCTTCTTCTCCGTAAATGACACACCCGATGTTTCAGCAAAACCACGGTTAAGCCTTAAAACTTTGCGTTTTCCCAGGGATAAAGGCGGCCTTTCAATGCCAGATTTTATGCTCTACAACTGGGCCTGTCATTTGCGCATAGTGCTGGAATGGATGAGACATTTTGTAGACCCCGGCCAGAAGACCCATATTGATGCCTGGCACTGTCCCTCTTTAACCTTACTCAGCCTCATTACTAACGATGCGTCTTTGCTTCCAATCGAAGTAAAAACAGTCCCATACTGATGAATACAATTAAGACTTGCAAGAGCATTGCGAAATTCAGAGGGAAAAAGTGCATATTTTTGGCTTTGCACCCTATAATACACAATAAAGCCTTTCCTCCTGGAATGAGTATAAACATATTTCACTACTGGTATGATCATGGTATAAACCTTGTTTGGAATCTGTTCGAGGATGACAAATTTGTATTATTTGCACAAATCAGGGCGAAGTATGACATACCTGCTCAACATTTTTATGGTTACTTTCAGCATTTTGTTTGCAGTCTAAATTTTCCTGGAAATCAGCCAACAGCCTCAAATATTGCTTTATCTCTTTTACAGTTTCAGGGCAACAAAAAAATCATATCACATTTCTATGACAAATTACAGTCCCTTAATTCATTTAAAATTGACAGAGTTAAAAATTTGTGGGACAGGGATTTAGGGACTGAACTGAGTGAGGATGAATGGTCCAAGGCTGTGGGTTCAATAGGCAAGGTTTTTCTGTGCAATAGGCTGACAGAGAGTCAGTACAGGATCCTTCATAGGTTGCAACGTACTCCCCAATCTCTTCATAATTTTTATCCCGAGATATCACCAATCTGTATCAAATGCAAAAAGAAGAAAGGGTCGTACATACATTGTTTTGGAGCTGCCCTCTGATACTTAAGTTTTGGGAAAGGGTCTCACAAGAAATAAATAGAATCTTTAATAAAAATATTCAGATGAATCTGGGTTTGTTCCTGGTGGGCGTTCCAGAGAAGACCCTTTCGTTGTCTAATGCTCAGCTAACACTCTTAAATAAGTTACTCTTAGTAGCAAGGAGGTGCATTTTATTTCAGTGGATTAAGCCTAAACCTCCAACTATTAACCAGTGGCTCAGAGAAATCTTTAAAGTTTTACCAATGGAGTGCCTAAGCTCAATCCTGAGGGGTAATGAGAGGGTTTTTGACATATGTGTGGACAATTTTCTTAAACTATTTACCAGACTCCACAGCTAAGTTAGTGCATAAAGGACGTTGCAATATTGTCTTCTGCCCATCCTATGCCTTATGATTGGATAATTATTTATCTTGTTTTATTCGCTTATTCATTTATTTATTTCCTTTCAACCTTCGCATTTCATTTCTGATATACCTTACTTGCACAATTCTAATGTCTTACCTTATTCCATTCACATGTGTTGCCTCTACCAACCACTGCTGTCATGTGTGTTTTGTGTTTAGTTTTCCTTTTGTATTTAGTATTTGCTTGTTTGAAAACTAATAAAATATTGTTAAAAAAAAGAAAAAAGAAAAGAAATGTCTGCATGTTCGCTTGTGCTCTTCCCTTATACATGCGTGTGTGTGCATTTATGTAAATCATGCAAAGTTCTGATGTGTGTCAGCAAGCTGAGCCTGATGTTCGAGTGTGTCGCATCTATATAATGACAGATGTGATTAATATTAACCGTGAAAGGGCCTGAAAGACGAAGAGTGAAAGGTGAAAAGAGCGACAGTGCCAAAGGAAAGAAATCATTTAAAAAACGCATCTATATAGTGGAGACAGGAGTGAGTTTACTGTTAATTAAATATTCTTTTATGGCATTGGTTTTATATATATGACATCCTCTAGGAGGAATACAGGGAGATTATACACATACCAACACATCAAGAGAGCCATGGAGTGATGTCCGGGTTGCGGTACAGCTCTCCGTTAATAAATAATTTATCTACCGCGATAACAGCGCGAGCGCCCTCGGCGATGGCTTTCCACCTGATGGTAAACAGGACTCTTCTCTGGTCCAGGATCTCTCTCGGATATTGATCATTTACCCCAAAGTTCATCCCCTTTAGTTCCCGGCCCTGGTTCTTCACCTGCTCCTTCTGTTTGAAGCTGACAAACTTGGCCTCAATCGGTCTTGTTCTGCTGGTTCCAGGTTTTCTCCCGCCCAGTCGATGGACTCTGTGAAAGGAGATGTTTTTCACCTTTTCCTCTGGTAGCTTCAGGTGAGTGGGGATGAAAGTTTTCACCGTGGTCTCGGGGTCCTACTCCATCTGCTCTGGGATCCCTGCGAACACCAGTTTGTCTCTCATGTGCTGCGCCTGCAGATTGATCACCGTTTCCTTTATCTTCTTGTTCTCCTATGAGAGTCAGGTCATCCCCATATATATATATATATATAAATTTTTTTTTTTTTACTTTTATTATATTTGATTTTTTTCCCTCTTTTTTTTCCCTTCCCTTTTAGCTAGTTCTGGTCCAAGGAATAAAAATTCTACCTTGCCTCAGCAAAGGTATTCACTCCTTGAAGCCTTCTAGCTCAACACTAAACATTTTCCTTATTTTTTCCTTGCCACAAATCACAACTAATACCAAACGAAACCAAACCAAAGCACAATGTGCAGGTATATTTTAGCAACCCTCTCTCTCCTTTAAACAAGTTCATAGGAGGAGGTGTGTCATTTGGGTGCATCCTCATATATAGGTTCATATACGCTTATTAGGGAGTAGTTAATAGAACTTGAAGCGTTTTGAATCAGGTCACAGTACATAACAGGTGCCACCACTCAGAAATGAGTTGCATAAGAGTGATAAAGGGAAAACAGTACAATCCAGTAGTGACCAGCCCAATAAACATGAGTCAAGCTCATAAAGGTGAGCTCAGTAATGCTGACCATGGTTATTTCTCACCTACTCACTTCAACTTCTTCAATACACTCCCTCCAGCTCAACTTATAATTCCATTTGATCACTCACACCCTTGCTTAAATCACACCCCACCTTAACTCACTGTTAAGGTTCTCACTAGACTAAAGTGGCTCAATTAACTTAAAGCCACCAATGCCTACAGCCTGGGAGCCTATAGGACTAGATTTATTCTTTTTGTATCTGAAGGGAAATATTTAATTAATTCTGTTTATTGATTGTATGTTTCTTGTTATTGTCTACCGTCTGTATTTTATATGCATTAACTTTTAAGTCTGGGTCGTGTGACTTTTCTCTGTATTTATCTAGGTCTTACATCTCACATCTGTGTTGTATCAGACTACAATGTTTCAATTAGCCACATTCCATAGGTAGATTTATAGCCCGAATTGCACTTAGTTGCATTCCATAGGTTGACCCCTTATTTGACCCTTTTTCCCACACACAGACTCTTCCCATATATGGCACTTCCCCTAACCTCTAGTATATGTTCTTATTTTGTAAAGACATCCGTCTGCAGCTTCAACTGAAAAGCCACACCCCTATTCCTTTGTTTGCTTTGCGCCAAGATGTGTATAAAGACTGCTGTAGTTTGACTGTATTTTCAGAGTACTTGAATAAACGATTTAGTCTACTTTGGTGTGCTGTTTCGTTATTGAAGTCTCTCCTAAGCGCTTATTGACTGTCCAGAGTGAAAGTGGAGCGGAAGTGAAAGAGAGAGGATGAGATAGGGATATGTTTTCTTACAGTATCCCTATTTACCACCCTAGTCTTTCCCTTCAGGCAAAAGGTTTAATCCATTGAGTCAACTATTGGTATGTTGCCTGGTATTTCCACCCACTCCTTCCATACAGTATGCTGTTTGACTATACTGGAAGCCTACCTAATTCGCATTTTATTGAAATTATATTTTCTCTCATTTATTTTGACTTTTTTTTCTTTTTTCCTCTCCTCTTAAGTCATGTGTTAATTCAGATCCAGTGCCAACCCATCTACTCAACCATACCCCACCTAACCAATTAAAACTTCTGCTGGCACTCTCTGGTAAACCCAAGAGCCACCTCCCTGCAGCAGCATGGCCTACAGAGAGAACCCTCTGGATCAGGGTAAGGATTTGCAAATTTGGCTGGATGTCATGACCAGCAACTTCCTGCCCATTTACATTAACCTTATGCAAGATAAAAAACCAGATCAAATTTGTAAAGACATTGCAGAACTCATAGCCACACCACCCAACCAGGAATAAAGGAGCAAGGAGCTAGCGAAGGTACTCGGCTACCTGGTACACCACCTCTTGGCTCATGTAATGCTCAGTGAAAAGGAAATTTCTAGCTCCATAAAAGGGTGAACAGACCTCAGGTACAGGAAGAAAACCACAACAGATGCAGCAACAGTTGTTCTCTGGAACAGAGAAAGAGAACGAGGAGCTTCGACAATTCCTGGCAACATGCGGATGACCAGAGACGATCTTGAGACCTAACTAGACCAAGCTAAGGCACTGCAAGCCAGAGCCACCATTAAGTTCCAAGACAAAAATGGCCACATCAGTGCACTAGATAATTGGTCAATCCATATGACATCACCAAAAGCCTCTCGATTAACTATCTTAAATTTTGATTTCAGCTTTGTATCTTTATTAGTTTTTGAGATACAGGGGTTTGAAATTATTGTGGGGCATTGCACGTATTTTACTTTGGGCTCGTGCACTATATAAAAACTAAGAAGTTACACTAGCCATAACTTTTGAACTATTTAAGCTAGCTGCATGAAAATTTCTGGAGTTGTTCTTAGTTACAAATTGTCTTTCACTGCTGCAAATGAAGTTTTAGAACTGCATATTTAAAATTTATAGCTTGTTGAAATCTGTCAAAAAAAAATTTCATTTTGTGCTTTGGCACATTTTGGCCCTCTTTGTCGCCACATTTAAACATGTCACACCTTTCAAATTCTAGTATTTATTTTTCATGTTGTCATACTCTTTTAGTAACTAAATGTTCATCTTAATGAAATAAAATTTTCTGAGATCTGATGCGTTGAATATCGAAAAAATCATGTTTCATGATTTCAAACGCATGTTAATCATGAATGACTACTGGAAAGAGCATGTCCTCATTAGCAAAGGTACAAATTATAAACTTGGTATCTTGATGCAAACTACATTTATTAGGGTGTTAAAAAAGCCATATTTTACTATATGCGGAATTCTTGTTTTAAAGCACATATTTAAATATAGTGGGCATTAGATCTTAGAATAATATGAGAAATAAATACTAGAATTTTAAGGGTTTATGTTAAAATGTGAAGACACAGAGGGTCAAATAATGCACTGAAGCACAAAATGGAATTTTTTTTGACAGATTTCAACAAGCTATAAAATGGTAAATATGCAGTTCTAAAACTTTATTTGCCGGAGTTACTGATATTTTGTACCTAAGAACAACTCCAAAACATTTCACACTATCATCACCTAAGACCATTGTAGACAGCAGTATACATTACAACACTGTTGCACCCCACTTAAAAGGTCTCTCAGCCAGGTGAGGTAACCTCAGGTCCTTCGCCACACACCGGGGAACCACACCAATGGTGAACTGACCTTCAAGAATACACCAAGGCCAAGACAAACTTACCAAGGTGTACACCACATCAGCAAAGGCTCTCCAATAAAGAACTGAACACAATCGCTTGATATATCATCCCATTCACTCCCTATCACCTTGAAGGGTATGACATCCATGCCTACTTACAAGACATCAACTTTCACCTCCAAACTCTGGACATTGTGACCTATGAGGACAAAGTCTATCTCATTAGGACTACAGTGATCATGGAAGTCTGCAGTTTCCTGGACAGGCATGTCAATAGGATCAAGACAGATCACAAACTACTGCAAGAAGCACTGACCCAGGAATTCTCCTACCCCAAATCAGAACATGGTTTGACCTTGGCTCTCGAAACAGACTTCGTCTACAGACTCTGCAAGCTTACTATCAAAGACTAAGCAGTCTATTTTTGGTCAAGAAATGAATCCGGCATGGAAGAGGAGGTTAATTTTAAAGCTTTCCTCCTGAGAAACCTCTGACCAACCCTTAACCACAACCAAGACCGTCAAAATTTGGAGCAGAAACATTTACCAACAAAACTTTACCAAAAAAAAATCTTTGCATTAGGGTACAAGCAACTATCAAGTATCTGCCATTAAAATGGCAACTCCTCAGCTTTTGAATTAAAGTTTGAGTGGTAAACATGACCTACCCAAGGGCGGTGTAACCTATGGTGATCTTTAATCCTAAAGTGAGTCTTCTGTAAAAATACTATGGCAAAATTTAAATGTTTAAAGTGTGTGAAACACCTTAGACCTCTTAACAGGATTACCCATACCTCTGATGTTCCAATTAATAAATCTGAGAGGTGTGCCTGACTCAGCAATGCTAGAATCTATGTTGGTGTTAACTATTTATATAAAATAAACAGCAAAGTTACAATTAGCCATAGAGAGCTGAGGTGAGACACCCTCCCCCAACACAGCCCTGAAGTCCCCATATAAACAGAACAATGGAGACAGCAATGTTTCCTAAGGTAATCATAAGTTGTCCACAGTAATGTGAAAACAACTGGGAGACAAGGCAGAACAAACAAAAAAACAAGAGAAGACTCCTACCGATTTCAGCTCTGATTAACAGTATGTGCAATGACAAATACGATACAATCTTTAAAAAAACCAACATGCAAGAATACTCTGTTATCTGAAGGTAGACATTAGGCATCCTGTTACCAAAAATCAAAGTTCCACATAGAACAAATAGATAAAATATCGGCAAAGCAATTGCAACGCATGTGGAAAGGGAAAAAAAGGCAGTGCACATACAATTATTTTTTCCACTGGACCCTTAAGAACGTGGAAAAAAAAGTATGCTATATGCCTCCTACAATGTAAGGTAAAGGAAAAAGGCACCTACCAATGTATTAAAACAAACAAAAGTAACAGTAACCTAGTTAGGCCATTCATTCAGAAAAACACTTACTAATGCAAAGATAACTTTAAGGCGAATGAACCCATAAACTCCTGGTAAACAGAGTAATAAAGGCAAACATGAACAGTGACTATCGACAAGACCGATTGCAGTAAAGCAATTGAGAATGTTGGCTCTGTCAGAGCTAATACCGCTCACCCAGAAATCAAAGTTTTTCTGCTTTAACGAATTCCTTTTCAACACCATTGTATGTGATACGAAGCCAAGCCGGTTGGAGAAGTCAATACCGAGCACCGTCAATGCTACGAAGATGCCGCCTGACCTCGTTGAATGCAGCCCGAGCTCTTAACAGCATAGTCCGGGAAGACTGAAATGGTCAAGTCCGCGACTTTATTCTGTCGAAGCTCTTTTGCATGGAGCAAAATGTCAGCACAATCACTATAATAATGAAACCTGCACACGATGGGTCGTGGTCATTTGCCAGGCTTGGGCTTTGGTTGAAAGGACAGGTGGGACCAGTCCAAAAGCAGATCTTTTTCCAGATTGAACGCTTCCTTTAGTAAGGCAGCTACTGCAGCCGTAGTGCAGGAGTCAGGGACCTCCGGAACTCCCATTATCCTACCATTGTTCCGTTATGATCTAGACTCTAAGTCTTCGCATTTATTTTAGAGTTTATCTAAGTGAGGCACTTGATAGTAGTTTTCATCTCTGCGATATCATTGGTACACCCGGAGAGTGCATGCTCCATTTCCCCCCCAGGGCCTTTCAGAGTAGCCATAACAGCATCAGCAGCAACTTCATCGTTCGCCAGCTGTGTTTTCATGGTCTGCAGGTCGCGTTTAATAGTTGACAGAGCATTACAGAGAGTCTCCTGAAGTTCCTTTCTAAAAATATCAGCAATATCCAGCGAAGCCAGCAACTCGAGCTTCAGGGCGACAACTTCAGAACCGGCCTGCATCAAGGTGGGCATAATGGCAGGTGACATACCTGGGGACGTGGTCGCAGCCTGCAGATTAGGCCTCAAATCTGTCTGAAGAGCCCTGCGGGTTTTCAAATTCTTTTCAGCCATTTAAATGTGGTCCAGTAGTATGCTACCATTCAGAAACTAGAGCAGAGTGAGACAACTCTAAATATTAGACAAAAAAGCACAGGTAAAATGCAATTTTAATCAAAATCAGCAGAATCTCCCAAACTAATGTTTACTCCATCGATTGCTCGGCAGTGCCCCCCCCCGAACAACGTTAGTTTTTCAGTGAATGACACATGCATTTTCTGATGTATGCAGTAACAACCTCAATGTACTCCTCTAGGTCTGTGTGGTTGTTGTGAGTAGCTGCTTGTTTGAAATATCCCAGTCTGTAGTGTTCAAGCAGTCCTTGAGAGCATAGGAGGCCCCTCCGGCTACACACGTATCTTCTTTAGTGTTGATCTGATAGCTATCACTTTAGGTCTGTCCGCAGGCCTCAGCATGAAGGTGATGTGGACCTTGCCAAGATGGTGGTGTGAATGGATGCAGAAGCCCCTCCCTTTCTCTACCTGTAGTTAGTATGTTTTCAAGTGTGATAGATTGTTCATGTGCTTTAAGCACTTGAAAGTGTGTGTGTGTGTCTTTCACAGCTGACAACTGCCATAATATACAGCTGTCACTGCCTTCTAGACTTAGGGAATAAGTCAGAAAACCACAACTTGGGCCAGGAAGTCACAGAGAAACTTCGAGGCCTGGGACTTTTCCACCAGTTTACCATATCACCAGACTCGCCTGCTGCTGTGATCTTAGCGAGGAGGTGCTGGAAGCGGTGTGAGAGGAACCAAATACAGGGTAAGTATGGAGACATCCGGGCTAGGCTAGCTGGCAGTCTGCACAGTTCTGCGATTTCAAATTCAAATTCTAATTTACTTGTCACGTACAAAATCATACACAGTACAAAATGTAGTGAAATGCTTGTTAAGACTGTGCTAAAATTTGAAGAATAAACTATCAATATCTAGAAGAAAAAGAACAATAACAATAGCTATAACTATTTGAAGGACTTTATAGTTAAAGGTCAATATAAATATAACAAGGTAAAATATAAAATAAAATAAAAATATAAAATAAAATATAGAATACAAAAAAATATAAAATGAAATATAAATGCAGTGGCAATTTTACAAGTATTACTGTATGTAAAGTGTCAAGTGTCTGTAAAGTGTCGGTGCAGTGTGCACATAATATGTCCAGTGAGTGTGGTTGTTGTGTGTGCGCAGAGTAGTGCAGGGTGTACCAAGTACAAATTGTGTATGCGACAATCAGCTGAAATAGGATGTAATGTTCATGTGTAGGGTAGAGTCTACAAAGTCCAGGTACCAGTATTCTGGTTGAGGGCCCGAACGGCCTGCGGGAAGAAGCTCCTCCTCATTCACTCAGTGTTACCATCCCTCATCCTAAAAAATGTGCGCTCACTAGACAATATAATGGATCACACACAGCTCCTTCGATCTGTGCAGTGTGATGCGAGGGACTGCTGTGTTTTCACAGACTCAGCTATCCAGCTAGCTGGGTTAACATTCTGCCGTGCCAATAATGTCCATGTTGCGGGCGGACCAGAGTCCATTAAGCTTGTCTGAGGTTCAGTTTCTTTGCCTTATGTAGATACTTTTAATTCTTGTGGTTGTCAAAGACAAGGAATGGATGTGTGCTGACATCCAACCAATGGCTGTGGTGCAGTGGTGAATGCTGCATTGAGCTCTCAAAAGCTTGAGTAGTCTCATCGGTCCATACTAGGATTCTCTTGCTGCCTTTTAACAAGAAAGTGAAACCATGGCTTAATTAGTGGTATTCTTGTCCTCTCTGTAGTGGTCCATCGGAGGAGGTTGATGGTGTATTCGTAAGATCATTGTTGAAGAAGGCTGCTCACTCACTGTTAACTGAAGATCTTTTGTAAATCCTGGAAATCTTGGTGTAGTGCTGGAGCTCAGGACTTTCACTTAAAGTGGTGGCAAGAGGCATTGAAGGTGTATGCAGTGTTGTAGACCATACAGTGATACAGTTGTTGGTCCAGGAGATGGTGGGATAAAGCAAAAGATGATGGGGTGATTGAATGATGTGGTGACAAACAGCCTAATTCTGGTTCTCAGTATGGGGAGTGCTGACCTGCAGAGTAAGGAGCATCGTGACTGAGTGACATGGCATTCTTTCGATAAGGCCTCCGTCCATGATGCTAATAAAATGAGGTGTGTTGATCTTGGCAAGAGGGATATTGAGCTTCTTAGAGAAGTTGATCATTAGAGATGTGGTCATTATGTTGGTGGGAGGAGGAGAAATATGGCTGGAGTCCTTCCTCTCTTTCCCCGCATGATGTCCTCTGAACACTGCCATACAAAAGGATTGGGCTATCCACAGGTTTTTGGCAATAATGTTGTTCTCTTTCACGGACAGTGTCACTGACAGTCTGAATCGAAACAGTTGCAAAAGGTTTTGATTATTAGATACTGTAGAACCTGGAACTGTGTGACAAATCCTTTGGTGCTGGTGTAACAGTCCATTTAGCTTAATGGCTATATCCATAAAGGCATCAATGCTTTTTGCTCATCTTTACAGACAAGCTCGGTCAGCACATTCTCATTGAGTTCCTGTCTGAATACTGCTTTGAGCGCAATGTCATTCCAACACACATCCAGGAGGAATAGTCAAGAACTCCAAAGCATTCTTTACAGCAGGTCAAGAACCTTGTCGAAGTTTAAAAAGTTTCTTTCCGGTTTTACTCTATTCAGTGGCATTATCAAAGGCAAAGCAAAAGAGTGATATGAAGCTGTGGTATGTATACACTTCCTTATTTCCTACCTGCTATACTGTAGAAGCCTATTGAAGTGCATTACCAGTGAGAAGTTCCATCAATCTTGTGATCCTCTGCAGGTAATTAGCACCAGAAAAAAAGGAGAAATACAGTGAGCACTGCAGAAGAAAACCTTGGGGGGCACGTGTAATGTTTCAGGTTGTGGTGTTGATCAACGGCTTGAATCAATCAAGAAGCTTGGGCTTGTGCCGAGAGGCGTGGGCTTGTGCTCTGAGTTGTTGAAGGTAAGCTTTAATTGTTTGCAGGCACTGATCAACTAACCAACTCTGCAACGGTCTCATCTGACAAACTACTCCTACAAATAGGCTATTATTTTATTTAGCACTAGCCCATCTGTCACAGCATGCTTACCTGGACGTTTGCGTTGCCTGAATATTCGGCTACAATATGGGATGACAGGATCTACTTTTGTCCATGTATGTTTGGCTCCTTTTTTTTTCTGCCCATATACTCATGATGGATCTGCTCCAGTAGTCGGCTGATGAACTCCTCCGGCTACGCTATCACCTGTCAGCGGATATCACCTTTACACCTCACGGAAGATACATCCACCGTGGGTCCTGCCGAATCTTACTGCACCTGACAGGCTGTTGACCACTGTGTGTTAGCCATCTTGCTCGGTCGGCTAACACCCCATCAACTGCGACACCACCACAGTCAACTACGGTCTGCTAACCATCTGCTCACCCACGAGCAAGAGTAATCTCATCCAGGATCTCCTCATCGACCATAAGTTTGATTTCATCTGTTTAACTGAGACATGGCAACAGCTCAGTGACTTTTCCCAGCTTAATGAATTCACTCAGTCTGAGTTTGTTTACATCTCTCAACCCCATTGCTCCAGCAGGGAAGACGGTCTTGCAATGATATATCGCGTGACTTGGAGAGTCTCGTCACTATCTGCCCCAGTTTTCAGCTTCTTTGAATCCTATGTATGTGAACTGTCTGGACCAATGTCCACCATCATTGCATCTGTTTACTGCCCCCCCAAACCAAATAGTGACATTTTAAATGACTTTGCTGCATGTCTAACCCATCTATCCACTCTCTCACCTAATATAGTTCTGCTGGGAGATTTCATCATACATATGGACAACATCAATCACCTTTTCATCAGAGACTTTTTATTCTTCTCATGGTTTACAGCGGCACACTAATGTTCTCACACACACGAGAGGACATATACTGGACTTAATTTGTTGTTCTGGCATTACCCCTCTTGACTGCACTGCTGATGAACTCCCAATAACTGATCATTTCCTACTCTCATTCAATATTACACTCACCCTCTCCACTACTAAGCATACACGTCACATTACATTTCACAACCTTAAAAACATTGACATGGACTCTCTCACTTCCAGTATTGACTGCCTCCTGGACAGCTACATTTCATCTACCCCTGATGAACTAGTTTCACAATACAACACTGGACTTCATAATATTCTTAACTCTCTTGCTCCTTTAAAAACCAGGGACATCATGTACGACTTGCGTGGAATTCTTACTGAAAAATGACGTATGCCTAAATCCAGAAAACGTCGTACGCACAAAAAAATTCAGATGTATGAATCTGTGCGAACGCATGAATCCAAGCACATTTTCTCTGAACATCCGAATCAACGTGGAATTAAGTACCCGATTCCGATGGAGTACCTGAATGTAGGAATACCCGACCCCTCCCTGTTCATGCCCTTATTTATATGTGCAAATCATATTTAAATGAACCCTGCACCAGAGATTTCTGTCTTCGCATAATCAGAAAACCCTTACAATATGAGGAAGACGGGGAGGCGCGCAAGAATGTGGTGTTTGGCACGCTGTCCTCCGGCATTAACACCAAACGCAGGAGGTCTGAGTGGGAGAGAGTGTGTGAGGCCGTGCTGTAGGGTCGGAAAGGCGAACACACGGAGTTATAAAAGAGGTGGTCAGACTTAAAGGTGGCCGTTAAGCGGAGGACAGGCTGCCCACCACCAAAGTCTGACCCAATCTTGCTGGGGTAGAGGAGAAGAGGACCTCACCCTGCTTGAGCAGAGAGGGGGTAGAGCGCATGTGGGGTCTCCGATCATCCCCAAGCTCACAGCCCTGTAAGATAAAGGTTCATGCGAAAATATGTGCATGCTCTTTGATTTTGCAAATTTAAACATGCCAGTACAAGGAAGAGGATATCCAAGACTTTGACTCATGTTTAAGTGTGATTTATTTATTTTTTAAAACAGACAGTGTGATGGAGGACACGCAGCCACAGACTTGGGGGATTCCTCCACCATCCGCAGTGGGTGATTCTTGCTGCCTGCCCGACTGGCTGTGTCCTCCCCGCGCTGTGCTGTGCAATCGGTGGCATAAATGACCGTCTGCTCACAGGCATCCTCATAAATATCAGTAACTCAATAAATGCATTGGCGAATGGATAAAATCACCATCGCACACAGTGCCAGCGTGTAGTAGTACCCAACCATGCTGTTATGAATCGTGCATTGAACCAGGAAACCTCGCCACAATGTTAGTTCATTGCATTTGTGCATCACATGTGATCTGTACAGTGATGGAATGA
>JAOUQZ010004244.1:0-16140 GCA_028564935.1 Neosilurus hyrtlii
TTACAATTGACATTGTCACAAAGCAGCTTTACATAGTAAAATTAATTTAAGGAGAAATCTAAGATTTTTTCTACAACCCCCTACACATTCCTAATCAGCAAACAGTGGCAATGAAAAACTCCCTTACACAAGGAAGAAACCTCGAGAGGAACCAGGCTCAAAAGGGAAACCCATTCTCATTTGGATAAAACCATAAAATACAATCCATATCAGAAAAAATTCATTACAGTCCAACATGTAGTCCGGTTGGTTATACCACAACTGTCATCAGGATCAGGATCACCGGCATCCAAGACATAGCATGTGTACCTCAGCAAAACGCGGGTGGGGGGTGGGGGGTGGGGTTGTTAGGTATTCTTATAACAGTGTATGGTTCTTAAAGACAGTGGTTTTATACAAATAATTTTTTTAAACAATTATAATTTTTTTATTTGATTTTGGTATTGATTAATCATTGGGGTTTATATATGAATGCAAAAGCCTTACCTACAAATAGAATTTTGGCACATGTTTTAACAGAACAGTATTTAGGTATTGAATTTTAGAAAACCTGTAGTAGGCCTGAAATTAAGCTGCATGGGTTTCCTCTTTGTATTCTGGTTTCCTCCCACAGTCTAACAACATGCACATTAGGTTAATTGACTGTTTCAAATTGCCCCTAGGTGTGAGTGTTAATGGGTGTGTGTGTTGGTCATGCGATGGACTGGTGAGATGTTCAGGGTATACCCCACCATCACCCAAAGTTGGCTGAGATAGGCTGCAGCCTCCTAGTGACCCTAGTAGGATAAGCAGTTCAGGAAAATGAATACATTAATAACTATTTACTTATAAATATTTAACAGACATAAATGTTTGATTAGCTAATGAAGGAAAGGGCAAATGGGAGCAGCCAATTAGCCATGTTTTTTGACTGTAGAAGGAAACCGAAATATCTACATAAAACCTACACAAGCACAAGGAGAACATGTAAACTCTACATAGAAACACTATCTTTGAACAACATTCAGGCACATAAAGTTAAACCGAGGACAACCGCTTCATTCATGATCATGTTTTGAGATGGAGACGCTTGCACAAGGGGTTGAAGTAAAAAAGAGCCAGCTGGAGATAAAGCTATACATTAAATGAAAGGAGTTATTTCCTGATTAGTCTGATTTTTAGTTCTTTTAATTGTTTAGACAGAGACCTGGAGAGCCCTACAAGCCACAGCAATTATGGTATTTGTTGGTGGATGGGTGATGATCAGAGGTGCTTCAGCAAGACTGGAATAGGGAAGTTTTATTTTTTTTTATTATTTTAAACCAAGTTTATTTAATTTTTAATGCAGGAGTGACATAAAGTCACTGAAGAGCAAGGCGAGAGACTGGTGGGGAGCATGACAACATGCCTGAAAGCAGTGATTAAATCTTAATTGTTGTTTACAGTTTATTTTAATCATACTTTCTACGCATTATTCAGGATGTTTGTCCCAGAGAAGTGGTCTCTGCTCTGGAGTGCCATAGCAGTTTCTCCTGTCCATGTACCAATATATAACTTTACTATATTCTAAAACTCATTAGAGGGTTTTATGTTAGTAGGAAGTATGTAGATAAAGATGTAGACTGATGCAGTCATTGTATTAGGACCACATGAAAGAAAAGGTGGGCTGTCTCATACCCACATAACTGTGTCAGCAGTGATTCATTCTTACTTTTTATACTGCAATACAAACGTCCCCTTTAGTTGCCCTTTGCTCTTAGTCTCAGACTTGTTCAAGAAGTATTTTTTCTGAGGGACAAATATATTAAAGGTACTGTACAATTTTAAAAATGATTACTTAAAAATTGCTTAAAACATATTTTTGAGTCGGGGGAGGGGGATTATATAATCAGATGTTCGTGAGCTGCTGAGTAACCCTGACAAACTTATAAATACTACAGTGCTTTGCAAAAATATTTCCCCCCCTTGGCTTTTTACCTATTTTGTTACATTACAACCTGTAATTTAAATGTAATGTAAATTGTGTTTCTGTAATGGATTTGCACAAAATAGTCTCAGTTGGTGAAGTGAAATGAGAAAAATATATAAAAAAATATTATATTATAAATAATATTATAAAAAAAAATTTATAAATAAAAATGAAAATTGGCATGTACCTATGTATGCACCCTCTTTGCTATGAAGCCCCTCAGAAGTTATTAGAAAGATACAATATAGAACCAATTACTTTCAGAAGTCACCTAATTACTGAAATAAACTCCATTTGTGTGCAATCTAAGTATCACATGATCTGTCAGTATAAACACACCTTCTCTGAAAGGCCCCAGAGGCTGCAACACCACTAAGCAAGAGTCATCACACCATGAAGACAAGGAGCTCTCTTAACAAGTCAGGGACAAAGTTGTAGAGAAGTACAAGTCAGGGTTGGGTTAGCACAATTATATCCATCATCTTCAAATGGAAAGGACATGGTACCACTACAAACCTGCCAGGAGAGGGCCACCCACAAAAACTCACAGACTGGGCAAAGAGGGCATTAATTAGAGAGCACAGAGACCAAAGGTAACCCTGAAGGAGCTGCAGAGTTCCACAGCAGAGACTGGTGTATCTGTGCATAGGACCACAATAAGCCATACACTCCACAGAGCTGGGCTTTATGAAAGAGTGGCCAGAAAAAAAAACATTACTTAATCGACAAGGTGTCCGACTATCAACCCGGAGATCACAAGTTTGAATCCGGGTTGATGCCACAGCCATCCGTGACCGGGAGTCCATGGGAGCTAATTGGGAGGGAGGGATGGCATACGCTCACTTTCCTGTTACTCACAGCGAAAAAGCTAATTTGTTCGGCACAACACTGCAACCTGACTGCCATTCGGCTTGCTATGATGCTGGACAAGACAGAAAATAAAAAAAGATGTAGTCATGTTCTGTAAATAAAATGATGCAAACCTTCAAACAAGCCATTTTAATTCTAGGTTGTGAGGCAACAAAACATGGAAAATGCCAAGGGGGTGAATACTTTTGCAAGGCACTGTAACCCACAGTCAGTTCTGTGTCAGGATTGGCTGACTTCAGGAAATTTTGTACCCACACATCAGAGCCCAGTATCGTAGATTAGTGGTAGGGAAGTGTCAATTTAGCAATTTTATTTAGGTGGGTTTAATCAAAAATACAAATATAGAAATTACATAGATAGCGAGGACCTCTTCTTCTTTCAAGTGCCAGGCCTGTTCCAGGCTTTAGCTGCCACTGAGAACCAGGTTCAGGTACACATGTCTGACTAGGCATAATACACAAGAGAGGCCTGCCTTTGCCTTCCCTCAGGACCCTACAGCACCTGGTCTTTCCAGGAAGTCTCCTATCCAAGTACTAACCAGACCTGCCTCTGCATAGCCTCCAAGATCAGATGTGATTGGGCATTCCAGGGGTATTTTTGGGATATATGGAGAATATAAAATATGTGAATCATAAGAAATAAATTGTAAGATCTTTATTCAGACTAGAAAATTAGGAGGAATAATGAGTCCAAGGACCTCCTACATCTGCATCAGGTAATTAATGCTAATGCTAGATAGCTATAGGTCATGGCCATGCTGAGGAGTTATATATAGTGGATACCTTTAACTAGCTAACACTTTTTTCAGCTTTCAGATGAATTTGTCAGTTGGTTGAGAAACACCTAAGTTGTCAGTGCCATGATGATTTCCTGAATGTGGTAATCTTCAAACATTTTTAATGTGCCAGCAAACAACAAAGTTTACACAAGATCTTCATCTTCATATGCATCTTCAGTAGAAATACTCAGTGCCTTTGACATGTGTACAGTATCATGAGAAAGTGTGTGAACTTTATAATTTCCTGTATTTCTGATTAATTTAATTTGAAATTTGACCAAATCTAATACCTAAAGCTAGATTTTGAGAACACAATTAAACAAATGAATCAAAAGCCTATATGAAACATTTTATAACACTACATATACAGTTTTTTTAAATTATACACTGCCTGCCAAAATAAATGTGGTACACTCCAATATTTCTTTTGACCTAACTTAGCTTTGCTTTACTGCATGCATTCACCATGGTATCATATCGATAAACTTTTATTTCGATCCAGAGTTGTACAAATTCTTCACCGGGATTTTGTGCTGTGGATGAGAGAGTCTAAACACTTCATATCCCAAACACATGCATTGGGGTAAATGACAAAACTCTGTGGTGTAATTGATGTGTGAAAATGATTCTGTACACTGCCTGAACCACCCTTTGACTATTTTAGCCTGAATTTTACATTAAAGCCAGTGTCACACAACAGGTATAATCATAAGAAAATTCCTAGGACAGTTGTGAATTTCTTGTTCAAGGCTTACGTGCTGTGCACCACTGTAGTCCCTTGCAGTTTTGAACCTGTTCAAAACTGTTTTCCATCTTGTAGGAAATTCCTGACACCAAGTCCATTTCCTAGATCTGTGATGTGATGCGACATATGAATTTTATACTCTTTTAGTGTCGTCTTATGCACTCAGATCTCTACGGTTTGTCCATGATGGTATGTCTGTTGAGCGTTTTACACCCTAGCCTACTGGCTCATCAAATTCAGAGCTTATCCCAGTTTCTGTAGCGTGACGAGACTAGGAGTTCAACTCCTCCTGGATGAGATGCTAGTCCATCGAAGATTACCTTCCCAGTACTTTTACTCACACTCATTTTTACTGCTGCGTGGACATGGGTAAACTTGTAGTTAAAACCTTGCCTTGGTCTTAGCATAGTGAGGGTCTAAAAAGGATTTGAACCCACAACCTTACAGTCATGGGCCTGGCACCCTAACCACTAACGAGTGGTCATTTATCAACTATCACAGAAATATTAAAGAGGATTTTATTTGCCTTGCATCAACCATATCCCTTTTATAAACATTGTACAATTTGACTTACAGACTTGACTTATTTGCCACATCACAGACATACAGCACAATTTAAAGGTGAGGGAAACTACACAGCTTTTAGGTCCACCTTACACACAACCTACATCAGTCCCTTCTTTTATAGCCCTGCTAAATTCGGACCACAGAAAAATAATCGCAGGTTGTTTGTGGAACAGGGTTTTATGTACAATTGTACATCCATGCCATCAGAAAAGAAGATTCCATTTATGGGATAAGTCGAATTCATTTCCAGTGAGGATTGGAGTCTGCCAAGGCTGTCCTGACCATTTCTGTTCATAATTTTTTTTTAATTTAAATTCTGTTACAGAATTTCTTGGCGCAGCTGAGGTGTTGAGAGGTTCTGGTTTGGTGGCAATAGGATCTTGTCTCTGCCTTTTGCAGATGCTGTTGTCCTTTTGGCTTCATCAAGCCAGGACCTCCAGCTTTCATCAGAGCGAATCGCAGCTGAGTGCGAAGTGGATGGGATGAGAATCAGTTTAAGTATCTCGGGGTCTTGTTTACGAGTGATGGAAGAATGAAACAGGAGATTGACAGGCGGATCGGTGCAGCCTCTGCTGTAAAGCAGGGCTTGTACTGGTCTGTCGTGGTGAAGAGGGAGCTGAGCCGAAAGGCAAAGCTCTCAATTTACCAGACAACCTACGATCCAACCCTCGCCAATGGTAATGAGCTTTGGGCAGTGACTGAAAGAGCAAGATTGTGGATACAGGCAGGCTGAAATATGCTTCCTTCGCAGGGTGGCGGGGCTCTTCCTTAGAGATAGGGTGAGAAGCTCAGCCATCCAGAAGGAGCAACCATTTACACCCACACTCGATTTGGAACAGCCAATTAGCCTAAAGTTCATGTCTTTGGAATGTGGAGGAAACTAAAAGTAACCAGAGAAAACTCATGGGAAGAATCATATCAAACAATCCAGATTTTTGAAAAATGACAGGATTTCATCCTGCAATGCTGATCTGTCCATTGCTATCTGAGTAAGTTGGAAAAAGCTTAAAGTGTATCTGTGGTGAATTTGTATTACAAGCTCTTTAAAATTATCACGTATGACATCAGCAGTTCTGTCAGGCAAGGTCGGTCCTTGCTTCTTGTCAAGTTCGTGTGAGTGCTGCCACACGATTATTAAGGCTAGGCATGCACAGCGACATGTTAGACGGCATTCTAAGATAGCACATTATTAGCGAGTGCTAAGCTGTGTCACCAGGAAAATGGAGGAGTGCAAAATATAAAACTCACAGACAAAATAACATAATATCAGCACAGGCCATACTCTCAAAACATTTCCTTTTTCAGTAGTCTGTGAAGACCACTTCAAGCCAACCTGCTGTCGGCATGACCTCCAGGCAGAACTACTTGGCATGAAGCCCAAGCTTTTATGTCTAAAACCAGATGCTCCTATGGAATTCCTTCATAAAAACTTAAAGGATGAGAATGGACAGGAGCAGCGCCTCAGCAAAAGGAACAGGTAAAATGAACCAATTGTAAAAGCGCTATACAAAAAAAAAAAAAAACTGAATTAAAAGGTAATAGCCTTTAGTATGCTGGAAGTTTTATCACCTAAAATCTCACTTTCTGCTTGTTTACTTGTGCTGGACAGCCCGGCTGAGTGAGTTAATGTCACTTCCGGGGAAAAAACTGATTGCTCTTCGTTGGTTCAGCTCCGGCTAGCAATCCACGAGATAAAATTACCCAATGTGGTGCTTTTTATGGTCATTTATGTTAAGCTCGTATTTCGCTTATACATATTATATTACATACTGTAAGGATCACCAATACCAGTACTCTTTAATGCTAATTTTCGTTAGCAATGATATTGCTTAAAATGCTTAACTACATACTTAAAATGTTTAATTTTGGATTTTGATTTTGTTCCAGTACATATGTATCGTATACGAGTGTTGTATTAAAGAGGTTGATATGTTTTCTGTTCAAATATTGGAAAAAATTAAACTGATTCCATGGGATGTACTTTTTTGCATTCAACTATATGATTGGTTTGTTGTTAGATGCAGGATGAATTTTAATGAAAAGAGCACATCTGTTTCAGTTGTAACTGATGAAAAGCTAAAATAAGTACAATAATTAAAAAATGCTTCAGCAAAAAAACATGAAAACTGCTACTAAAAACTACCACAAATATGAATAACTGGTACAAGACAGAAAGGACAATGTAAAAAAAAGGTACGCATTGTGGTAGCCATCTTATATATGACAAATTATGAGTTTGTTTTGTTAGCAAAATAAAAAGTGTTTATCTAGAGGCAAAAATTCTGTTTTTTTTTGTTTGTTTGTTTGTTTTTTTAATATACTATATCAGTGTGGAAAAACTTGTTTATGCTTTTACTACCCTGAGATTAGATTATTGTAATGCGTTACTGTCTGGATATTCTAATAGGTGCATAAATGTAGCCCAATGAATAGGTCCTACAATTTGAACAATGTATTATAATTGCATTGTAGATATTAAAAGATGTGCTGTTCCTTTAAGAGTTAAATCATGATATAATGCCATGGGAAATGCATTCTCCTCAACACGAGGCATGACAGACTAACCTGTTTGTCTGTCTGTCTGTCTTCTTCGATAAATTGATTCCTTAATGTGGTGGAGGGGTTTGAGCATGCCACTGATCCTGGGAGCTATACTTTAATCTCTGGTAGGGTATCCCAGGCAAATTGGTCCCAGGGGGAGGGGTCAGACAAAGACTAATGAAGCGGCACCAAGGATGTAGGACAACCTGGCCCAGAAAAAGGGAAAAAGGGCACCCCCTAGAGCCAGGCTCACAAGTTCCGAGCTGAGTGCCTCAATGTTGGAGTTGGAGAGGGTCGCCTCTTTGAAACTGCAAGTTGCAGGAGGGAAGGTACTGACTGATGTTTTGTGCTTATGGAACAAGTGTCATTTCAGATTACCTGTCCTTCCTGGACTCTCTAGGTGGTGTCCTGGAAGGGGTGTCACCTGGACGCTCCATTGTTTTCCTTGGGGACTTCAGTGCTCTTGTGGGCAACAACAAAGTGATCTGGAGTGGAGTGAATGGAAGGAATGGCTTCCCCAATCTGAACCCGAGCTGTGCTTTGTTACTGGACTTCTCTGTTAGGTATAGACTCTTTATAAGGAACACCATGTTCTAGCCTAAAGTGGTTCATAAGTGTAGTTGCTACCAAACCAACACCTGTCAAGGCAGTAACCTAAGAACCAATGATGAAGGACACCAATGGTGTAGGAAGCTGTCAGGCTGAATAAAGAGGCCTTTTTTAGGCTTGGTTGGTTCAGCGGTCTCCTGAGGCAGGTTTCAAATGGCCAAAAAGGCTGCAGTTTCCATGGTCACAGAAGCAAAGACTCGAGTTCGGGAGGCCACAGAAAAGGACTATTGGTTGGCCTCAAATAAGTTGTGGCAAACTGTTTGGTGGCTTAGAAATTGAAAGCAGGGCCCATCCCAGGCTGTGCTTGGTCTGAATGTAGAACTATTATGAGTGATAACATAAATAACAGTCTCTTTTTTGAGAAAAAAGTGAATATTTAGTGTGGTCATTCTTTACTTTCAGGCATAGTGTTCATGTATTTTTTAAATTTATTTACTGGGTAAACAATTCCATATGGTTTGAAGTTCATTCATGCTATGCAAAAGTCAAAAAAAAATAAATAAAATGTGCAAAACCTTTCAATTTAAAAAAAAAATGGTATTTTCAGTGTTTTTGTTTATTAGTCATTCTTTTACCTCAATAAACTTGTAGGACTTTTTTTTATTTGGTTCTTGTTGCCTACAATAGCATTGTTCAATACATTTTCACCAAAAAATTATAGAGAAGTAATTTTTTACTTATTTTTATTAGAATCCCCTTTAGATAAAAAGTGGTGGTGTATAATCTTCACTGCACACAAAGATTTATCAAAAGTAAATGGACACCCCATTACAGAGTTTAATATATGAAACTCATTTTTATCAAACTCGTGTGTGCGATGGCCTCTCGAGCTGCCCAGGGTGTGCTCTGCCCTTGCTCAGAGTTGGCTGAGATGGGCTCCAGCCTCCCTGTGAATTAGGATTAAGCAGTTCAGAATATGAGTGAATGAATGAGCAGATATATTGTGTGGCATGGTGGCATAGTAGTTACCATGTCGACTTCACAGCAAAGTGGTCCTGAGTTTGATTCCCAGGCTTGAGTGTTTCTCTGAGAAATTTGCATGTTCTTGCTGTGCTTTATGTGGGTTTTCTCTTTGTGCTCTGGTTTTCTCCCACAGTTTAAAGACATGCACATTAGGTTAACTTGCTGTTACAAATTGACCCTGTACGTGTAATGATTGTGTATGTGTGTGTGTGTGTGTGTGTGTGTGTGTGTGTGTGTGTGTGTTGCCATGCTATGGTCTAGCAAACTGTTCACGGTGTACCCTACCTTCACCCCAAATTGGCCAAGATAGGCACCAGCCCCTGCAGCCCTAGCAGAATTAAGTGGGTTGGCAATGACTAAGTGAGTGAGTATATAAAATGTTTTTAGCAAGTAGCTAGGCCGTGAACACCAGGAGCTAGAGTTGTCTGAATTTCAAAGTGGGCATACTGTTGGTCAATCTGTGGGTGGACTTAACCAGGTTCAGTTGGCAAAACACATTGGGATTCCTTTTCCACAGTCAACAGAGTAATTGAACTACTCACCCGCAAAGGACAAGATGCAACAGCATCCCGCTCAGGTCAACTGGATACTGACAGGGGTATTCAGACGTTCGAAAGAACTGTTGAAAATAATCCCCATTGTAATGACACTGATGCTGCAGAGAAACAAAGTTAGTCGGAGTATTGCTGTGAGAGATCTCCACCAATGAAATGCAGTTTAATGCTATAGGGCAACCAATGCTCAATAATACAAGTCCTGTGTGCAAATAAACTAATAAAATGATTATTATTAACTACAGTCTTGTCATAGCCAAGAAAGGCTCAAGCTGGAAAAAAAAATATTTTTGTACATTCCAGTCACTCATTCTTTCCATTCACCCCAAATGACATTTGTTATTTTCCTTTTCCATTTAATCAAAAAGGATCGATAACAGTAGTCTGTGTCCTCCCTTTTGTTATTTGACAATTAATATGAACTCTAAACTGGGACTTGTTGTGAAATAGTTATTTTGTATTTCATCAAGCGAATGTCAGATTACTTGAAATAAACTTTAAAGCAGACACTTTGATATGGCTGGTGATTTTTTTTTTCAGCAGTTCACCGGGTGATAGAGTGGTCTGTGGTGTAGCATGCTCATGAGTCACACATGATGCCCTTCTGGCATGTTTTAGGTAACTGATGGTGCATTGCATTTACTGCCCTCACAGTTACCTTTATTAGATCAGACTGTGCACATTGGGCAGTGGGAGGGTGCATGCACACTCTTCTACTTTACCATACTAACTTACACCTGCACTGTTCAGTGGTTCATTATCAAAGCTTACATCCATGGCACTGGAGAATCTTCATGCAAAGCACCATCTGCACTCACACAGTACATTTTCTCTGCTTGTTCTGTTAAAAAGGTGGTTAATGTGTGAAAACAAGCTGAGTTTTAACAGCATTACAAGCTGCACGAAAGGTGAATAAGGGTAAGGTGTTGCTTTTGCAAGGACAACTGATGCTTTAACTTGATTTACTTTTACAAAGTGAATTAACACACATTTTAATGGCTGAAAGTAAAACAAACAAGATGTTGTGAAAAAAGTATTTGAAAAACTCTTTCCTACTGTGGTTGCTGTTATTTTGTTGAGGGGTCTGTGGCTTCACACCCCTGCTAAGTTTTCTCACAGATAGTATAGCAAAAAAATTTATATACATACATTACATCATAAAAATACAACAGTTTTATAAAAATTGTTTTTAATTCTTGAATGAAAATCCTTCTGCAGTCTGTGACCGTCTGAAGTCTGGAAACCATGGACCCACCAAGTGATATGTTTCCTCCCTTGAGGGGCTTCGTCGGAACTTTTCTATAGCCACCTTCAGTTAGTAGCTCCTTTTTTATATGACTGCAGTTTCATATTCAGACAATATGAAAAACATACAGCAAGGGCAATCTGAGAACTTTTTAAATGGCCAAAACAGTCGACTATCATATGCATACTTTTCACTTAGAAACTGGAAACAGAAAGATACACAAAGATGCAGCAACAGTTAATCCTAAAAAAATCCTTTAAAAATTTTAGTTATTGTTCTTTTATTCTTGTTTCTTTGATAGTTTATTCTTACATTTTGGACAGCCGTACTAATCATTTCACTACATATTGTACTGTGTATAATTTGTATGTGACAAATAAAATAAAATTTGAATTTGAATTCCTGCCAAAGCATCTAGCTCAAAGGAGGAAACTAAACCATTAAGTAATGTCCATGGATTCCAGATATTAGCCGGTCACTGAGTATTTAAAATGTATACTACTATTTATGATTGTTAGCTTGTCCAATTACATTTGGGCCTCTGAAAGTGGGAGGATTATATATAAATACACATCTTCACACTCTGGGCATGTGATAAGGCACATTCTGCTCAGGTTCCTTTGAATTAATTTGAACACTAAATAAGTTCCAATATCCCTACAACCCCTGGGGGAGATGATTGCATCATCTTGTAATTTATTATTTGTAAAACAAAAAGCACCACAAGTTTAAAAATGCAGATTAGTCTGCAGCTGAAAAAGACTACTTACAGATTATAAACTGTTGGACTTATCGAATGGCAAGGAGATTGGCACTGTGGCGTAGTGGTTAGTGTCTGCCTCAAAGCAAAAAGATTCTGGGTTTGAGTCTCAGGCCTGGTGAGGGTGTTTTTGTGTGGAGTTTGCATGTCCTCTGGGTACTCTGGTTTCCTTCCACAGTCCACGAACATGCACACTAGGCTGATTGGCTGTTCGAAATTTTTCTAGCTTTGAGTGTGCATGTTGGCCCTGTGATAGTCTGGCGGGCTGTTCCGGGTGTACCCCGCCTTTACCCGCGACCCTAATAGGATTAAACAGTTCAGCAAGTGAGTGAAATTTTTTATTTTTTTGCTTTTTGTATAAACAAATGTTTTGAACAGTAAAAGGTATTGTGGGGCATTGTAATAGAAGAGGTGCCACGGTGGCATAGTGGTTAGCGCGTCCTAAGGCGGAATACACTCTAAATAGCTTGCCAACACACACACAACCCTTCACACTCACACCTAGGGCCAATTTGAAACAAGCTATTAGCCTAATGTGCATGTCTTTAGACTATGGGAGGAAACTGGTCTACATGGAGGAAACCCACACCTGGGGAGAACATGCAAACTTCACACACAGAAATGCCATCATCAAGTCTGGGGCTTGAACCCAGGACCTTCTTGCTGTAGAGAATGCTGAAAATCATAAATGAAAAATTTATTGTAGCCTGCAGCAGGTTTCTGACTAGTAGTGATTTAGGCTGAAGTGACCACAAGATGGCACTAATACCTTACACTGACACTCAGAGCTTAGAGGAAGAAAGTATTCTGAAATACTGTGAATTGTCCAAGAGCTATAAATCAGAGCCTTGCTCATATTATACTGTGGTTCATCCATTTTCATCAATCTTTGTTGTTAGGAGACCAGTGTTGTCATGGTAAGTGAGCCAGCAGATATCGTGGCCTTGGACAGAGACCCTGTTGAAAGGGTGAATGTTGCTGATGGTGAGCCAATGCACCTGACCTCTGAGTGTCATGATTGAAAGAGGTATTCTGTTGGCATTGTGCAAAAATAAATGGCACTGCCATCGCTCCTAACCGAATTTTTCATTCTCGTACTCATTCTGCTCAACAAATATCACTTCTGACAAACTTACTTCACCATAAAAAATTTTATATTTCATTTTTTAATATTATTATATTTATTAACTTGTCCATTTTACAATATACATATAATATTTATAAGTAAACAAATAATTAAAAAGAAATAAAAAGTAAAAAAAAAAATGAGACACACAATGGCAGGTCGGATGCAAGAGTCTTGCCAGTTACTGTGGCCTGATTACATTTCTTTTAGAACACAAATGCTATGGCACCAGTGCAAGAGAAAAAGTAATCTGGAATCCAGAATGCTTAAGTTCAGATATTTTAGAGTCCAGCCTTAGGTTCATCGTCTATGACACCTTAACAGGGAGCCTAAAGAATACTGCTTACTAGTACTAATAAGGGTTAATAAATAAATCTAACTCTTTAATGCCTTACAGCTGAGCATTCTCTTGTTTTTCGCTAATAAAAAAGTGGACATCAATTAACTCACCATTGAACTAACAGCACAGGACTGGTTACACTTTAGATCCTCCTCGTCTTTGCTGTCTTTGTAGAATGCTGTTATTTATACATCCATGACACTGACCACATGTGGAAGAATAATGTATTCTAGAGTGAGAAGCAGCCAGGAGATTATTTACATTTAAATTAATGGCATTTGGCAGATGCCCTTATCCAGAGCAACAGAACTCAAGGGTCCAACAGTGGCAGCTTGGTAGTACTGGGGCTTGACCCCCTGACCTTTGGATCAGTAAGCCAGTGCTTTACCCACCTGAGTGCCCCAGATCAGTAGCGAGTGGAGCTTCGGCTAACACTAAGTTCCTATCTCCAGTGGGTAAATGTACCAAGCCCTGCTTTCCCATAACTGTTTCCTGGATTTTGATTCTGTCTGTTACTTGTACTTTGATTTTGTTTTGCCTTTGAATTTTTACAGCCCTGCCATAGATTTCAGTCAAAAATACAGTTATTTTCTCTCACTCTCTCATTTGCTGTTTAATCCTACTTGTGTTACAGGGAGGCTGGAGCCTATCGCAGCCAACACTGGGCGAAGGCTGAACAGTTTGCCAGATCATTGTAGGGCAACACACACACACACACACAAACAACCATTTACAACTTGAACTCAGGACCTTCTTGCACGTGCTAACCACCGTACTAGCGTGCCACCTCAGCCATATTTTGGTAGATGGAAAGTGTTTCCAGGGTAATGTTACTAATGTAGTGCTGAAGACAAACATTTGTTTAATAAATGAATGATTGGATGAAAGCTGAATTTTGAAAGCTGGGACCTGGATTTGTTCTGGTCATCATAAACTAGATTTCATCAGTTTTAAATGTTTATTGTTACTTACTGCAGTGTAATATTCTTAAAAATAATGTGTTTACCCTGTAGGTGTGATTAAAATAATAATCACCAGAAAGTGTTTCCATCAGAAAATGTTACCACTATTTAGATGTGTGTTGGTTGGCTGGAACCTGGTAAGATGAATCCTGATTTTTCCGCAGTGTGATCAAAAGATCTACTGCAATTTATTGGAAAGGAGCCGGCATGCTCTGTACTCTGTGTGGGTATGTTCATGTAGGCATAGGATGTTTACGTGACTAATGAAGTGAAGTTTTTAGGTCAGGATGTGGAGGTTTTTCCCCCTTTCTCTGAACATGTGCTCTGGTTGGACAATTTCCTTTCTCCTTTTTTTTTCACAAAACAGAGTGACAGGAAATTGCACCTCCTCAACTAACAACAAATAAACTGCTGTATCTGCAGCACTGTATGAAACTTTACTGTATTTTTGTTAAATAATAACACTGGCAGCAGAAAAAGATGCAGAGCAGGAAGTAATTGCAAAGCCGCAGAGATTAGGGCACAGAGAAACAAACACATACACACACACACACACACACACACACACACACACACACACACACACACACACACACATGTGCGCGCACACACACACACACACACACACACACACACACACACAAAAGACCCTGTCTTGGGAAACTGTGATGACACTAAACATCCTTAAACATTTCCAGGCGAGTTAGAGTAAGAACATGTGATTATTTATAGTGATATTGGGATATGTGTATAATAATAATTATGAAGTTACTTTTATCCTTGATTTAATCCCTGTGTTGCAATTCAACATTTGTTTTGACAGTAATTAACAATTATACCCTGAGGGTGAGGTGTATGTCGCAGGATAGTCCCAGAGATCCCGAGGTGCATAATTCTTTAAGTATATACTACATAAAAACATTAAAAACTATCTAGCACAAAATGTTTACAGTTTATTTTGACATATTCTTTTTCTTTTTGTACTGAAAGATATGTCTGTCAAAACAACTGGCATCAAATCTTTTAAAGTGGATGCAGAGACATGCAAAACCAAATGAAATGAGATTTGAGACAGAGATGTCCTTTCAAAGCGAAAAATGTCCAAGAACCCAGTGTGTTTTGTACTTAAATGATCGTGCACGGCTGCAAAATCCCACCGACACAAACTTTAATACCAGTCAGTTTTGCACACTTATATTTACCTTACAGCATGTACTAATACAGTACATGACTTGGTTAACATCACCTCATGGTGTACTCACGGTGTAGTTAGTGTTTATGCTGGTTTCTGTATTAATATATTAATAATAATCTATGTGATTTTTATTTTAGGGTGGCATGGTGGCGTAGTGGTTAGCATGTCAGCCTCACAGCAAGGAGGTCCCGTGTTTGAGGCTTTTCTATGTGGTGTTTGCATTTTCTCCTTATGCTTGCATGGTTTATTTGGGTACTCCAGTTTTCTCCCAAAGTCCAAAGACATGCACATTAGGATAACTGGCTGTTCCAAAATGCCCCTAGGTTTGATTGTGATTGTGTTTGCTTCGGCAAGAAATAGGCTCCAGTCTCTGCACAACCAAAGTAGTATAAGGCGGTTTGGCAGATGAGTGAAGGAGTGAGATGGCAGATAACTAACCAGAAAATTCCTGGAATAAATATTCACCTCCTACAACTGATCTCCTTCAAGAGGTAATTCAGTCTGAAGTCGATCTTCAACACCAGTACCATGAGAACCATCAGAGAAAAGAAAGAACTGTACAGCAAAATTCAGCCATCACATACATGTAGAGTGCCTTAGTAATAATCTAGCATGTTCTTTCTGCAGCTTGCAGAACCAGATACAAATAGACTGATTACAGATATAAAGCAACTCTATAAATGCTTCCATATGAGTAGGTTGTCAAAATCACTAACATTTTGCACTAATAGTATGTATTTTATGTGATAAAAGTATGTCTGTGTGTAATTGAAGAGTTTGAGTTCAAAATCAGATTTAAATTATGGCAAAACTATTTTTTAAGTAGCTTTACAAAAAAATAAATAAATAAATAAAAGACGGGCGGCACGGTGGCGTAGTGGTTAGCACGTCCACCTCACAGCAAGAAGGTCCTGGGTTCGATTCCCAGCTCGGGCG
>JAOUQZ010004307.1:0-15000 GCA_028564935.1 Neosilurus hyrtlii
TATATATATATATATTTATACTGATAAACACCTTAACAAAATTCCACTCCTTTGGAGATGCCAAAAATAACGCTATGTTGAACTGCATATAATCTTCATAAAGACCTCTCAATTTAGTAAATTTTAGTTTAGATGCATGGAAAACCTCTACAATGCGCTATTTACTCTTAGACTCTTGGAGGGGACTCTGTAACTAAGCATCCAAAAAAAAAGATAAAAAACACCAACCAAGAAACACTCTAGGATGAAACAAAATAATAATAATAATAATAATAATAATAATAATAATAATAATAATATAGATAATAATATAGAAGCTAATATATAGGGAAAAAATTAAGTAACCAATAAATAAACAAACAAACAAACAAATAAATGAATGAATGAATAAATAAAACCCGCTTGTGACGTCATCGCAATTGCTAGTATTTTCGTTTGTTTATAAAGAAGGGGTGTCAAACAAATCTATAAGGTTCCTCACCGTTTTTACTTTCTGTAAACCATGAATTAGATTTTAAACCAAACCCGAGAACCCCAGACCAGAGTGGTGATAACGCGCTAGAACAGTTCGCAATCACCGTTAATAAACAATAAACAACAAACAACAACACATCATTTCCAAGTATCGACGCAAATTTACCGGACTTTATATATGTGTGTATATATATATATATATATATAAAATATATATATTTTTTTGTTTGTGCTTCAGTAATAAAATATGAATTAGTAATATTATGAAAACACAAGGAGTTTTAAAAAGAAAAGAAAAAACTCGAGCCAGCCAGGAGTCGAACCTAGAATCTTCTGATCCGTAGTCAGACGCGTTATCCATTGCGCCACTGGCCCGATGATGCAACACCACTGAACTGTTTCTTATGAATCGACTCCGAGGAATAAGATTCAGAATCGGTTAGTTAAAGTACAGGTTTCATGGCCTAACTTTGTATACATTAAGATTGGCAGACTTTAATAAAACATGAGTTTGTCCACCCATGGGGTTGCTTTTGGAGCGTCAAGAAAAACCTAAAGCGTATGTCCGTCCCTCTGTTGAAATGCACATGCGCGGTCTGGAGAGTGAATATGTGATGTCAGATGTAGCGAAACGTCTAAAGTAAGTACGTATACCTCGTACAAGTTTGAAACATAGGAAGGAAAATATATTTATTTTAAAACAGAGACTAGGCACTAAATACAAATATACAAACATAACCAAATGTGAAGACTCCTAATGATTAAAGCATTTCTACCAAGCAGATCTTCTATCTCCAAAAAGGAAAAACTGAAAAAAAAAAATTCAGGGAGAGAGTAATATAGAGAACAATATGATATTATGTTGTGATCTAAGTAATGATATTCTTGCGTTCTAAATGGTGTACTTAACGTGGGAGACTAAAATTGTATGTTTGGTTTCCTCATTTTTATTCCCTTCTATAAAAAAACTTGTGAAGTAAGAGAAATCACATGAGAGCTCTACTTTTAGACGCTGCCTCAATCCGTATATTATTATTATGAAAACACAAGGATTTTTTAAAAGAAGAAGAAAAAAAAAACCTCGAGCCAGCCAGGAGTCGAACCTAGAATCTTCTGATCCGTAGTCAGACGCGTTATCCATTGCGCCACTGGCCCGATGATGCAACACCACTGAACTGTTTCTTATGAATCGACTCCGAGGAATAAGATTCAAATAAATCTAAAAGCAATAAATACTAAAACACAAACTTCTTTTGAGTTTGGAAACAGATATCTGGGCAATTTATTTAATGCTAATTCGTGTTTTTTTATTATTTAAAGCAGTTTTGCAGAAGTTTCAAGTCTTGGTGTTCAGTTTGTAAGATGTTATTGCTTTTGATTCAGATATTCTTGAAGCGGATTCACCAAAAGAGCAGCATGTTGTTTTAGTATAACTTATAACTTGCAATCTTTCACATTCACCATATTTATCATGATGTTTACCCACTACACAATAAAGCCAACTGCCAATTCAGAAAGATATGAATCATGGCCATTTTAGCAAAGGAAATATGACTATACATAAACTCGGTTACACAAGTCTTTTATTGTTACAAAAAACACCATGTTTAGAGCAGTTTCCATCCTGAGCCTGAGTCATATTTTATAGCACAGCTCCAGCGGAGCCCCATAGGTAGGAAATATGACTTTGATGGTTGTCCTGTGTCCGTGTCTGAGTTGATGCTCGCACAGAATAAAAAACATACAATCTAAGTCAGGTATGCAGACAAATTTTAATCCAGCAAAAACAACATAAAGCATGAATGGGATCATTATATGAATTTGTTAATGTACTATAGAACTAACAAGAAAGGCGATTTAAATGAAGGCGGAAATCAGAAAGTGAAAGGCGTCGAAAAGGAAACAGTGTTAACTTTTCCTTCTTTCACCGCATTAAGATTCATTTATTAATGTCCTTCAGGGTGAGGCTGACTCAGCCTTTACACGATACTCTTAAAATACCTGCCTCAGACACCTTTGATAGGTATTATAAGAGCATCATGTACAGGTATCTATCAAGAGCTCCACTTTTAGGCAGTGCCTAAATCTTTAAATGAAAAAAAAAACATGCTAATTAGATTAACAGCTAAACATTGGTGAAATCATTAGCATTGGTCGTATAGCATTAAAAATGGCTATTTATGAAAACGTAATTTAGTTCTATTAACATGAATACTAAGAGTGTTTATTTCTCACATGTGCATCCCTGTCCACCCGTTTTTCTCCCATAATTTTAGTCAAATACAATTCCCACATGTCATATGTTGCCTCCCTATCACACACATCCACCATCAATCAGTGAGGAGCATAAGCATGCAGATGGCCCCTCGTTGACATGCGATCCTGAGCGAGCCACCACATGCACATTTTAAGGTGGCCTAAGGCACTCAGAGAAAAAGCGTTGTCCACCTCTTTTGTACGAATGAGCTCACAGATGCCCAGGATTGGCTGGTGATCGATGTGAGTGACAGGGGAGTGTATTCCATCCCTCCATCCCGTGAGAGCTCAGCCAATTAGCTCACATGGACTCCTGAGCACAGCATCCTTGTCTTAACATTAATTCATTCATTCATTTTCTGAACCGCTTAATCCTAATTGGGGTCGCAGGAAGGCTGGCACCCATCTCAGCAGACTCTGGGTGAGGGCAGAGTGCACCCTGGATAGCTCGCCAGGCAATCGCAGGGCAGAAACTCGCTGATGGCAGTTAGCAGCACTGGGGGGACAACAGTGACAACTTGGTGATAGTGAGGCTTGAACCCCCGACCCTTGGATCAGCAAGCCAACACCCTATCACCGGGCCCCCTTGTCTTAACGATAATAATGTATTTACCTCAAATTCGGTGTGAGGGAACAAGGGAGTGTATGTGGGCACGACATGTTTATATTGTATGGAGTGGTTGAATTTTCCCATCGTCAATTCAGGATATCAGTGGGTGAAAGGTTAGCCTAAATCTGCATGAAAATAAATGCTGTAATGTTGCTTAAGTTTGTTGAAACTATCCCATGGTGATTACGCATTATAATCATGGCTACAGGCAGTCCAACAAAATATTAGAGTGTGCAACGTTTTAGGCCTGGCAGTGTATAAAATACACATTATATATTTTCATCTGCTGTTAGTCATTTGATACTTTCACTGGGCCAATTTATTCAATTTGGTTCCCCTTTCTAATATCACACATGTACCCTTCTCTTGTCATAAAGGACCCCACTTTTTGGGGTCTAAGGGACCACTGGAGCCTGCCTGAAATTATTCTGTGCAGAACACTGTATGTGTGTATAATGTATTGTAAGTTTTATTAACATATGAGAGTCTGTAAGCGGAAGAGAAAACTGGATAATTAAGTCTAATGCTGGCAGCTTAAATAGCCTGGAAACTTATGCTTGATGTTCACTATACAGTAATTTATATTACACATAGAACAAGCTATGATCCTTCGAGTATATTCGATATATCGCCCACCTCACTTCGTCCTGTATCTATCTATGCATGTGTGGCAGCGACGGCATGATTGAGGGCAGAATCAGCTGTGGACAGAGACGAGGCAGGTAGTACCAGCAGTGATGAGTTTCAACGCTGTTTATTTACATGTCTCTTGTGCTTGCAGACAAGCAGGTAAGCAGATAGGGCATGAGCTCAGTTTGTGATCCACCACAGAGCTGTGTGTACTAACCACAGTCATTGCATTTAAGTTGTTGTTGTTAGTGGTGTGTGAGAGAGACCACTGACTAATTAACAATTATGACTGACAAACCAGGAGTGTCCATTGCTTTGATTCAAGCATTATCCTCTCTGCATAATAAGCATTTACCATAATCGGTCTGGCAATCACCATTATTAAGCAGCAGTCCCGGACTTTTACACACTTATCCGACACTCAATACACAATACTGTGTTTCCACAAACTTAAGAAGCGAATCAGCACATTCTTTTATCACATTCATTTAAAATGTGGGTTCCGGCTCGTCGTCACTGTCCTCACTTTCACTTTTGTCACTGATGCCAAGATCTGTTCATTGGACATTACTTCGTGCCCCTCTGCTGCTTCATCTTTGTCTATCCACTCGGACAGGACTGGGCCGGACAAGAGGGAAGTTTGAAAATCATGACCGACCCGGACTTCCATCATCGACTGTGTGACTTTCTGGGCTTGTTGTGAGAAGCACGCCTCTAGTCTTCGTCTTCTTCTTCTTCTTCTGGCAGTGTGGATGCTGTCACGTTAACATTCATTCATTTCCCAAACCATTTACTCCGTTTAACCACTACACCCCTGTGCTGCCCCATCACATTAACAAGCACATCCTGGACCAACAGCCCCGTGTTCCAACCAACCCCGGTCTCCCCTATATCCCTCAGCTAAGGGCGCGTGCGTTTCTTTACTGCCAAAAACAGGGAGGTGGTGAGTTTATCAATAATATCCTACCTGGAATTCCCATTACTGAGTGTCTTTACATCTGTTTTAACCTGTGACTTCTGACCCAGTACCACACAAAACACGGCAATTATATTACACCGGTCCTAGGAATATACCCCGGAAGTAAGTCACTTACCTGACAAGTGGTCTAAGATTAAATCAAACACCTCAGCTGGCAGTTTCTCGAAGAGCCCCTGACTGGACATCCTTTCAGTGTTACCGGGTTTAACGGTACACCGACGCCGTCTAGAGCCTCCACAATGCGGTATATAAATAGATGTAAATTTCTTCATCACCTAATTTGATGACCAGGAACAAAACAAGTGTCACTTTAAGGGAATTTGTAGCTCTAACTGAACACACTGAACCGTCACTCATGCTAGTTAGTTAGCGCGAGCTGCTAGCAGATTTACCTCAGCCTGGATCAACGCTTGGAATGTTTGTGACAGAACCGATAAGGAATAATTGAATAATAGAGAAAAAGAAAAGAAAAAATCATATATATATATATATATATATATATATTTATATGTGTGTGTGTATATTATTTTATATATGATTAAAATAAGCTACAAGCCCTAAATTAAAAGAAACTCACTGTGAGGTGTCGTGTTTCGGTTGGTAAACTTCTAGCTTTAGCAGAAACTCCAGGTTACTGAGGTGAGGTGATGTGATGCTCACGTGGGAGCGCGCGCCTCGATCTCGCCCTCTCTGTTCTTCACAAGCTACAAAATACACACGAGAGCGCGCGCGCGCGCACATAAACACAAACACACCTTACTACTGATACTAAACCTGCACTAAAATCTCCTCACACACAGTTTGGGAAACCCAGGAGCTTCCCGAGCCTCAAACCCGAGATCAGGGACATATTCAACACAAAAGTGTTCGAGTTTTGAGTAAAATACTCATCCTCATGGAGGTCAGTCACCAGGTGACCCTTAGGAGGTGACCACAATGGAGGTGTGTGATGGAAAAGCGAGCGGCGGCGGAGTTGCATTTAGTTCGCGAAAAAAATTCGCAAAACAAGACTCGGGCGCAGAGTCGTCTCAAAACTCTTCTCAAACAGGCCGCACTTGTCGCGAGAAGGACTCAAAGTCGCGGTTTGGCTCGCAAATTATTTGTTTTTCATTAACCAAGAAAAGTGACAAAGTCGGAGACTTCCGTGCCGAAGGTTTGAGAACTGCTGGTTTCCGCCATATTCCGTATGTTTTGTCATCGTTCGTATTTTATTCGCAGGGTCCCCCCCCCCCCCCCCCACGTTAATAATGCACGAATAAAAAGTGAATAGTTTGAGAACAAAGTGAACAAAAATGACAGATTTATGAGAGGAGATTCACTTTTTTTTACCAGACATCAGGAAAACAATCAGAAGTTCTGTGCAAATCAGTCGCAGGAATTGTCATGCGAACCTCTCATGAGTTTCACTTGATATGTGTATTTAAAACACGGCCTTTTCGCTTGCATGTGGAGTCGCGAAACATCTTGATGCGAATTTCGAAATTCGCCCCAAAAAAAAAAACAAAACATAAAAAAATACGTTCACATCAGTCACTGCTTTTCTGTCGCACCTCTGGTGTGATCACCGCCTGTGGATCAATTTGCGATTTCAGTTATTCATTCATGCATTCATTTACTGAAGCATTTAATCTGACTGTGCTTGCAGGGAGGCTGAAGCTTATCTCATCCAACATCTGTTCTCCATACCTTCACAGAACCACACACAACACACTACAATTCAAACACACACACCTAGGGGCAATGTGGAACAGCTAATTAGCCCAATGTGCATGCCTTTAGACTGTGGGAAAAAACTGGAGTACCCAGATAAAAACCTACACAAGCATGAGGAGAACATGCAGACTCCACACAGAAATGCCCCGAGCCCAGAACTCGAACTCAGGACCTTCTTGTGAGGTGGACATGCAAAACACTACACCACCGTGCCACCTGAACCAAAAACCTTGAATTATGATTTTGCATATCAAAATGTGTTACCTGAAGAAATAAGATTTTTTTTGAGGACACATTGAATACAATGGATACCACTCCAAAGTGCTTCCAGGGAGTTTAAATTTTTTTAAAAGGTATATACCCCCGGACGCAGGGTGATGCGGTATATGTGGTCTAAGATTAAATCAAACGCCTCGGCTGGCAGTTTCTCAAAGATTCACAAGAGTGTATGGAGGAGTCAGATATCTAAATTCACAAACTGTTTCATTATTCCCAAATGAGCCTGGTGTACCCCACATCTCACTGGAACTTAACCAGGACTAGCCTCAGTTTCCTCACGATCCTGTCGGATAAAAGGTATAATGGCCTGCCTCAAATATTCGAATATTCTTCATATTAAAATGCCTATGGATTACACACATATTAAATATAATTACAATAAATAAAATCTACATATTCAGCTGCTAAATGATGTATAATATGTTACGCATATGAACACATTTACCGGTTTAATCAGCGACTGAATGTCACTATCCGCCGCTGTGTGTTTATTACGCTACTGCTGGTGGAAAGGTTAAAGTCTGTATGGAGGATCATTGTAGACACACATGCTCATTATTATATGCCATATATTTACTAAAATCTTAATAGATTTTGTTTTACTATACTAAAACAGTCATTTAAGTATATAAGGAATAGCATAGATGTATATGCTATTTAAATAAATTCAACTTATATAATGAAAAAAATGTATTGTTGTAAAGTGCGTAATCTGTGTGTAATTTTTTTTTGTGTCTATCCCCAAATTTTCACTTTTCCGATTAAAGGAAAACGAAAGGAAAGCCTTCCAAATTCTCCTCTTACTATGAAATTATATATATTTTCCTCATCAGGTGGTTTTTGCTTACAAGTTGCCTCCTGCTAAAATGCATTTGATAGTTTGCATTAGCTTGTTTGAAAAGGCTGGCATTTTGAAGAAATCGCAAGAAATCGCTAAAATAGGATATAGACGCATCAGTTCCAAGAAGGCAAGATGCCTGCAAAAATAACAGTATACAAACATTAAATATACTTCTGAATAAATTAAGGTTAGGCACAACTGCACATAATATTACTTTACAGATACATACTTCAGACAGGCGTCTGCTCGTTTACATGAATGTATAGTACATATACACCAGTACATTTAATACACAACACTCCCATGTTTAATGTTTATTTGACGTCATTCCCGTTCAACTTTTCACAGTACAATTATGCCCCCGGGCAAGGGTTTTTAATAACTTGTTTATATGAGGGAATAAAAATGAGGGAACCAAACACGCAATCTTAGTCTCGACATGTAAAGTACACCATTTAGAACCTGCAGCTTTACATTTCAATAACACAAAAATATCATTAGTTGTTTATTTATTTCACCTCATTAACGATGACGTCACATCACGTGACCCGAGTATTAACGCGACTTGTTTTCTATATTCTCTCTCACAGAAACATTTTCTTATGTTTTTCCTTTTTGCAGGTATAAAATCTTCAAAGAATAACACCGGGTTCCCATGTGTACATGTACGCCGGAAGCATGGAGGGACGGAGGGACAGATGGACATACGTTAAAGGTTTTTCTTGATGTTCCAAAAGCAACTTGATCTCAATTGCGGTGACAAGTTTACATCCCCTGCCAGAATTTGTGATTTTATTTAAATAACATTTTTGAGAGAATATGAATAATACAAAAACCTTTCTTTCACTCATGGATAGTGGTTACGTGAATCCTTTGATTATTAAACAGTCATGTTTGCTCCTTTTAAATCAAAATGTCTTTTCTCATCATGTGTTTTATTCATCTGTGCGATAGGGCTTGCCTGTATGCTTTTGTAAAGTCTGGTATTTTTTAGAATTATTTATTACTTATCATTTAGCATTAGCTGTTGTATCTGATTTGTGAATATGTATTAGCAATAATAATAATTCATATTATGTCATATTTAAATATTAAAATTAAAGGATTATTTATTATATATCATATTTTAATAAGTTTTTATAGGGTGATTTTTTCATTCTTTGCATTTGAAAGCAAAAGTTCTAATTTGTAAGTAAACATGCAGACCACTGACTCAGATATATGAAGTATGCAAGTACCAATATTTACATACTACAAACTGCAATTAGAAAATACCTGAATCAAAACACCACTCTGTCCTTCACTGCCTCAAAGCGATACTTCATTCTGTGAGTGAACGTCAGAGCACATTCACCTATACTGAATGCTGCTGTGTTAATTAGTCCAAGAATGTGTGTCTCTTCTTGGAGAACAACTGCACATCAAACAGCATCTGCCCTCATTAATTACTGTTTATTCTCTGGTGTGTACAATAGAGTAAGTGTAATAATTACCCTAATACATATCTAACCCTCGTATTTGATGTGCTTTCATTTATTTGTTCCAGTGTATTCAACTGTGCAATATTCTGACCACTTATATTTAGTGTGAGATGTAGTATTTACACTACAAAATTAGTGCTAATTAAACTGTATAATTAAGCTATTCCACCACCACTGATCGTATATGGGTACATATAGGATCAGTGGAAGGTTATTAGTCCTATACATTCAGAAGGCATCAAATAACTGTTTTATTCTACCCTTTCATTCATTCGTTTTCTGAACCGCTTAATCCTAATTAGGGTCGCGGGGAAGCTGACGCCCATCTCAGCCATCTCTGGGCAAGCACAGAGTACACCCTGGACAACTTGCCTCTGGATTGTAATAAATATAGCATTTTTATTACTGTATTTAAATTCTTGTTTATATATATATATATATATATATATATATATATATATATATATCTATATCTATATATATATATACACACACACACACACACACACACATCTATATATATATATATATATAAACAAGAATTTAAATATATAAATTAAAATATTATATATATAGTTCTGCACTGGTATAGGTAATGCTATATGACTTTCTCTTTGCAGACTATGTTGCCGTCGTCGCACACAGTGAAGAAAAGCTCCCATACCTCCTCAGCCGCTTCTTGTGCTTGGACTTCAGCCTCAGCATTATTCTGAAGAAGACAAAAATAATATGGCTCTGAAGTTACGCCAGTTCTAACCATCAAAAACTTCACCCTGGAAGTCATCTCGCAGTTTACCTACCTTGGCTCTACCACTCTGACATTGGAAAGGCTGCTTTCCTCTCAAGTGTGGGAGAACCACAAACTCACCACCCTGACTAAATTGATTGTCTATATCTACACTATATTGCCAAAAGTATACACTCGTCTGCCATCATACACATATGAACTTAAGTGACATTCTATTCTTAATCCATAGGGTTTAATATAATGTCGGCCCTTTGCAGCTATAACAGAGCATAAAATTGTCCAAACTCTCTTGGTTTGCTGAAGCATTTTGAGTTCCTTTCACTGGAACTAAGGTTCACCGTTCACCTAGCAACCACCAAACCCAGACTTGTCCATCAAATTGCCAGATGGAGAAGGTGTCTCCACTGCTCTAGAGTCCAATTGCGGCGTGCTTGTTGCCAGTTGACCAATATTTTCTAAACTGTTGCTTTTTAGTACCACTTACTGTTCCTGCTTTTTGTTGCTTTATCCCAACTTTTTAAAGATGTGTTTCAGTCACCAAATAAAAATAAGCTAATATTTTTCATAAAAAACATTAAATGTCTTATATTTTGATATATGTTTTTTGTGTTCTGTTGCAAATAAAATATGGGTTTATGAGATTTGTAAGTCATAGGGTTCTGTTTTTACTCAGTACCTCAACTGTTTTTGGAAATGGGGTTTTACAAAAGTAAAATATAGAGCGTCAGTGAAGTGGTAGTGAAAAATATGTTGGCCAGCTGTGGATTTCTCAACTTAAACTTGAAAACCAAAATCCCTAAAGATTAAAAACTTTCTTCTCCATATTATTGTGCTTAGTTCACTTTATTAAAATAAGAACTTTCAATGCCAGTCAGTGCCTTAAAGCATCTTTGCAGAATAATTCAGTATTAATGACAAAACTGTAGGGTCTATCAAAGACAAGCTCTTTTTCAGGAAGAAAGCTTGAGAGAAACAGAGACTAAAAAGGAAAACCACTTGTCTGTACTACAGTATATAATAAAAGTATGTTCCTAACCATTCTAATGCTTTTTAAAAGTACTCCTCAATTCTTACCTCCTGCCTCCTGTTGCTACGATGCACAAAAGGATGCAATTAGTAAATGCACAAAATGGTACTGCTTACAATTTTTCTATATTAAGCATACTATTGTGTTAGTGGTCTCTATGGAATCTTGGAGGGAGTACGTGTGTGTGAGTGTAAGTATAAATAATGTGGAAGATGTTGAATTCTGACAAAGCTTGAAGGATGTCTTACTCTGCACTCTTTCTAATACTAGGCATCCTAACCAGTTTGATCTTTCCAGACGTTAATACTGTCAAACTTCCACTTGCTGGCAACAATATTAAAACAATCACAAGAAGAACATTTTTAAAGGTAAGTACATTTTTTGCATTGATTATGACAAAAAAGGTATAAAAGGAACACAGATGGGTGTAGGCATTAGAATTTGATTATTTTCAGATTAGTATAGTGAATTTGCTTCTTCCACTTCTTTTTTTTTTTTTTTTGCCTAAATACACCATCATCTGTGGACATTTGTTTTAATAATGAAATGGTTTATTTGATTAGAAAATGCTTAAAATAATTTACATAAGTCTGATTTATTTAAAACGCTTCTTTAAAACATCTAAAAGCTAAAAGAAAAATCACTGAACAGTAAAAAGAGAAGCTTGACAGAGTAACTTCTTAAAGATTAAAAAGCTCTGGCACATAAATATATAAAATACTTGTTAACTTTGCTTTGGGCTCAGTCAACACTAAAGACCTCGGGCTGAGTCAAAAAAAAAAAAAAGAAAAACGAAAGATGCTGAGTTTTCAGACCTTGAATAACACAAAGAAATCTGATGACATTTAATTTTAAACACACAACACTAATGATAGAACTTCGGATGATTTCCGAAATCAATACCTAGTGGATTAACCATAACATTTTAATCACAGCTTTTCATGTCTTTTATATTACACTCCTGGTGTAAAAATTCAATCAGCTCAGACTTAAGATCTTCATCTTGATCACATTCCAGAAGTTTTCACTGGAGTTCAGGTTTGGAGGTTCGGCTGCCTATGACAGGGTCTTGATCTTTTGGTCCTCCATCCACACTTTTATTGACCTTTCTGTGTGCATGGTGCATTGTCCTACTGGAAAACCCAATCCTCAGAGTAAGGGAACACTTGATATTAAAAAGAGTCAAATTCAAATTCAAATTTATTTGTCACATACAAACTATACACAGTACAATATGTAGTGAAATGGTTAGTACGACTGTCCAAAATGTAAAGAATAAACTATCAAAGTAACAAGAAGAAAAGAACAATAACTAAACTTTTTAAAGGATTTTAAATATAAAATGCAAAAATAAATAAATAATTAAATAAACAGAAAATGGAGAAAATATATAGAATAAAGTCAGTGGACAATTGGTGGAATGTAATAATTTGCATATGTATTTCATTTGGTTCGATATGATGTCTTAGGCAATTAGTCATATCTGATGATAGGGATTAGAATATGTGTTTTATTTTATCCCGTGGATTGTAAGAAATACAGTATTATTATTTTTGTTGTTTTCAAATTCTTGAAAATTAAATATATACATTCTTACCATGGAATAGAGGAGAGCCAGTTAGCACAGAGCTAGGTGGTTAGCTGGAGGCCTCTTCCTTTTAGTAAGTCAATAAAGCTGCGTTTAGTGGGGAAAAAATTTGCTAAAACGTCAAATTTTAAAAACGTCAGTAACCCTGAGTTAACTCTCGGTAAGTTAAACTCACTCAGTAACAAAGCCCTTGTGTTGATAAGCACAAAAATAAATAAATAAAGATTACAGGGGAGGGACAAAAGTTAACACTGTTATAAACGTAAAACATGCCTGTTTTGTAGTAAAATGTACACTTTTTTTCCCTCCCCTGTAATCTTTATTTTTTTTGTGCTCATCAACATGAGGGCTTTGTTACTGAGTGAGTTTAACTCACCAAGAGTTAACTCGGGGTTACTGAGTGAAGTCTGGGTTAACAAACCCTGACCTCCTACACTGGTGTTAAGAAGGTGATTAAGAAGGCTATAAGTTAAATCTGCATGAACTCACGGTGTTTGTGTGCGTTCATGTAAAAGGGGCATGTCTGAAAGAAAGGGCTTTGAAATCATGGGACGTGCTCTGGAATGTTTGGTAGGATATTATAGTTTAAAACAACTCTTACAGAAAATACAACACCGTAGGGGCAAATAAAAGACAGAAGAGTTGTTACCACTGCATTGCTAATCCATTATAAAAATATTTTTATGTTCTTTATTTTATACAAGGGATTCCTATTTTAAATATAAAAACGTTACATTTTCTAATATGAGAAAACCATCAGGAACATTTAATAAGAGCTGACACATGGGCTAGACTTCTGAAATTGACCCATTAATCACTGAACAAAGTGATGGTTAGTGGAGAAAATGAATTTCATGTATTTCACTCACTCATTTGCCGAACCGCTTAATCCTATTAGGGTCGCAGGGAGGCTGAGCCCATCTCAGCCAACACTGGGCCAAAGCGAGATACACCCTGAACAGATTTATTCAGCCTCTAAATCCCCTCTGATTGCTCTAAAGGGCAGATGTTCCACTTTTTTCCCTACCATACACTATCTATTGGAAAATGGAGGAAAATGGGTGGTGCTTAAAAAGTAAGAACCTGCTCGCTCCAGGGGTGGGACACAGCATGAACTGCCATGGCAACACACCTGACTGTAACCCTAATCAGCTTTCATAGCACAGGTTAATCCGGAAGTTACTCCCGACATCTCAAATGGAACTCCTGAACTTTCCCGAAAAGTGCAGAAGTCTCACTGCACAGCCCTCTGGTCAAATTATACCAACAGAGGGACAAAAACACAAACACACCTTTATCCAGTGTCCCTAATACTCACCTTGTATTTCTTCATCTTTAAAGAGCAACGAAGACTTTCCCCGAAGTCTGGAAATGGAGGACTCCACATTTAGCATGGCTCCAACCAACAGTGACAGAGTGAACTCGCCGACCATTCTTCGCCTATACCCAATCTTGGCAAAACCAGCACACACTCATACCAATCTGCCTCTCCGCTTTGGCCGTGACTCTGCACACATGCATCGCACAAAGGACATGCAACCCAAGTCCTCCCTTAACCTACCACAGAGGTTTGGTCGATCAGGAAATACCGAACCTATCGCTGATCTGCAGTGTACAATGTGCCGCAGCAATGATCATTCACCTTCAGCCACACTTCCACAGAGATTTGGCAAGAGAAACCTTTTCCTTAGGGACCAATTTCCTGCAGGTGCGGTGTTTGCATGCATGCTTGACAGGTAAGGTTCTCTTGTTATCAGACAAATATTTCTATGGCATTTCATGGCTGTGTAAAATAATTTTTAATAAATTAAAAGCATATTTAAAAGTAAATCTTTGAATTTATATACAGGTGAATGTAAGACAATTCCATCCAACTGTATATACAGTAATTATTGTGACTGTGGAACATTCTGGACCTGTAAGCTATCGGTTATACGAAATCAGTGGTCCTCCTTTCATTAACCCTGAAAATGGTACATTTTCACTGTGACACCACGCATTTCATACTCAAACATTTGCAGTCTAAGTTTGTGCCTGCAGACTAGGTATTCATAGCTGTAGGATATACCATTTTTCCAAAGGCTTATTTGTTTATTTGTTTATTTATCCCCCCTTCAGTTCTTTCCCACCACACAACATCTACCAACCAGGTAGAGCAAAGGCAAGCACATGCTTCCTGCACACAATACATTTTTCAAAACTGTTCTGCATGAATATTCAGGGGCAGGATAACACTTTGAGGAAAGCCCTATCTCCATCTTGAATGCATGAGCTCACACACACCCATGATTGGCTAATGTCATTTGTGAGTGACAGGAATGAGAACGTATGCCATTCCTCCCTCCTTGAGAGGTCAGCCAGTTAGCACATCTAG
>JAOUQZ010004357.1:0-16133 GCA_028564935.1 Neosilurus hyrtlii
GCACAGGGAGAACATGCAAACTCCACACAGAAACACCAGAGCTGGGAATCAAACCCAGGACCTTCTTGCTGTGAGGCGGACGTGCTAACCACTGCGCCACCGTGCCACCGTGCCGCCCAATAGTAATTTTCAAACTCAGTATATTTTTATCCAATCAATAAATAAAAGTTATTCAAATGTATTCTGTCATCGCGTTGCTTTAGCTAGATGTGGTGTCGCAGTCATGCGGTTCTAACTGCTTATTCAACACGCTTATCCCTGCTGGCATCTGTAAAAAAATATGTTTCAGAGCATAGTGTAAACCCCCAGGTGCACTGCTTCGGTACACTCAGGGCACCGTGAGCTTGCTGTCATTCTGAAATAGAAGAAAAAAAGATCCCATTTTCCCAACCATTTTGCAGTCAGGCAGCTGCTGTGCACATCAGGTTTGATGGAAAGAAGGAAACAATGCTGTTAGTCAGAAGTACAAGAGGAACTGGGCTTTGCTATAGATTTATAATGGAACATGGACTGGACTCAAACCACCAGGAGTTCATGATGTTCTGATCACACATCAGTATTAGGACTGGTCTGTGTGAGCGAGCTGGAGAATCATACAACTCTGCATTTCTTCCTACAGGTTATTTGGATATTTTGGTATTCTACAGTAGCTTACCAGAGAGGTTTTCTTTAAAGTGTTACTGTCAGAAATCTGTTTTCAAGTTCAACAAAAAAATGATGCATGCCAGGGGCAGCGGCGGCCCAGTGGTAGGGTGCTGGATTACTGATCCCAAGGTCGGGGGTTCAAGCCCCGCTATCCCCATTGCTGATTTTCGTGAAGAGTGTTTCTGCCCTGCGATGGCAAGCTGTCCATGGTGTACCCCGCCCTTGCCCAGAGTCGGCTGAGATGAGCACCAGCCTCCCCGCGACCCTAATTAGGATTAAGCGGTTCAGAAAATGATTGCACAGCAATTCAGTAATGTGTATATCTTTGGATTGTGGGAGGAAACCGGATTACCTGGAGGAAACCCCGACACCCAGGGGGGGAAACATGCAAACTCCATACAGAAACACTTGAGCCTGGAAACCGAACCCGGACCTTCTGGCTGTGAGGTGGACGTGCTAACCACTATGCCGCTCTGACACTGTTCTGACCAATCAAAACCAGGCACTCAGTAAAACTGCTACACCGTGGTATATCTATTTCTATGGGATCAGTTCAAAGCAGGCAGGGATATCATAAAATGCTGACAGAATGCAAAATGCAAAATGCAATCACGGGAAAGGCTTTACAGAGCTATTCATTACGAGTGTGGTGTTTTTCTGCGAGGTAAAAAAAATACGCATGTAACCTTTGTGCTTACTGTTGCTTTTAAAGTGAGTTCAACCACTCAGCTAATTGTGAATGTACAGTCTGTAATCAAGATCAAACTGAGTAAACTTCACACGTTCCAAGGAAGCATCAGTCTCTGGATAGTCATGGAAGAATAAGGTCAATTATAATGTTGATGCTTTAGTGGATTTAGAGGGTGCAATTTTACTTCTGCCTGGAGGGAGACGTGTACCAAACATGTAAATAAATCAGTGCTCCAACTACTAGATTATAAAAATCATGAAGCATAACTCATAACAAAAAGAAAATATAACTTGACTGATAGATAGATAGATAGATAGATAGATAGATAGATAGATAGATAGATAGATAGATTTTTGCAACTACCACTACTCTGTCACTCACTTGTTTTCTGATCCACTTAATCCTATTATGAGGTTCATAGGGAGGCTGAAGCCTACCTTGGCCGATGCTGGACAAAGGCTGGGTATAGCCTGAACAGCTTGCTAGTCCATCAGAGGGCAACACACTTTTTTTTTCTTACCCATATACAACCATTTACACTCACATCCACCCCTAAGAGCGATCTAGAAAAGGTAATTAGCCTAATGTGGATGTCTTTGAGCTGTGGGAGAAAACTGGAGTACCCGGAGGAAACCCATGCAAGGCAAGCACGGGGTGTACATGCAAACTCTACACAAACATTTACAGCATTTTACCCTTTATCCAGAGCAACTTACAATTATCATTTTTTATACATCTGTACAACCCTACAGTTGAGGGTTAAGGGCCTTGCTGAAGGGCCAAACAGTGGGAAATCGCCTTAACCACTAAGCCATCAGTGCCTCTACCAACACCCTCAGTGAGCCCAGAACTCAAATCCAGGACCTTCTTGCTGTGAGGTGGACGTGCTAACCACTACACCACCATGCCATCCACTACTACTACTACTACTACTAATATTAACAATCAGAGTAATAATAATAATAATAATGATAATAATAATAATGATAATAGTCCAGCAGACTTAACAAAAGTAGTAAAACTGTGTTTAATAATGCTCCATTCTTTCACTTTTTAAAAGTCTTGCAATTTGGTAAGAAATAATTACACATACAATGGATTTTTTGGGGGGGTTAGGGTGGGGTTGGGGGGGGGGGACAGAGCTATGCAGAAGAGTAATTAAGAAAGAATATTAGCTTTCCATTTTCTACCATCCATTTCTAACACTGATAACACGCTACCATTGGTACTGGACTGGTAATTTTTCCGAGCTGCACAATTAAATTTTTTAAAACAAAACCAGAGCTCATTAGGTGCAACACTACATTTAGAGTGCCAATATAGTGAAATATTTATTCTTCAGTAGATGTGAGAAGAGCAATAAAACACACTCACACACACACACACACACACACACACACACACACACACACACACACACACATGAAAACACATACATCAAATACTGTATATATGGTAGTACAGCAATACCAAGCAAGCATGGGAAGAACTTTCTAGCTCAACACAAAACCGCCCGAGCCTGGGACTTATTATATAAGGGCACAGAAATGCTATAAAGCAAAGATGCAGAGTGACACCACCCACACACACACATTTTAAAAGTACATTTAAACAAGGATAAAGACAATCAAATTATTATTTGAAACTTTATTCAGTACAGTTTTTATCCATCTTTATTTGCATGCATGAAGCTTAGTGAGGCAGGAGAGGCAGTGCTAAGGTCTATTGGTAGCCCTTCCCCAGCTTGAACACCTTGAGCTTAAAAAACTTGATGGATGGTGCTACAACACACACAGCTAGGACATCATTGGAGGTACTAAAGGAAATGTTTTCAGATCTCGTTGCATGGCGATGTTGGATGGCGGGCCTGTTACCCAGACCTTGCCCCTAATGATTTATTATTATTTCTTTGGCTACCTCAAATCATGGGTGTATACTCATCGACCCCGAATGCTTCAAGCCCTTAAGGTTGCTATTCAGCAGGAGATCGCCTCTGCTTTAACCGACGAGCCATGGCAGCCTTCAGAAACGGGCAGTGATGGTCCAGTGTTAGGGCGCTGGATTACTGATCCCAAAGTCGATGGTTCAAGCCCCACTATCAATGGGATGTCACCGGGTTATCAAATGCCGGCCACGTCTCTCATTGTCTATGGTGAGGCTATGTGCCAAATCGTTCACCAAGAAGTAGGATGCGTTGCCGTCAGTGTGTTGTCAGCTGACATGCCAGACTTACAACTGTGGGCTTACATCTGCCAAGCAAATTTTAATATCATAGAAAGCGTCGTCTGTACACAGTAAACTATAATAAATTAAAGTTAAAAATTGGTGTGATGAACTTTTATTTTAAAAATATAGTAGTCTCAGGTAAAATTTGCAGATTTACAAGATAATAAGTTTTATTAAGCACTGTGCCAAATTAACCACAGTTCTCCTAGAGATTATCAGTCATACATGCTTCTTTGTTGTCCGTTTTTGTCTGAAAAGTGGTCTCTTACATAACATGGTGCTTTCTTTAGTAACACACACTTTTTTTTCTGTGACATTCAAGATATATATATATATATATATATATATATATATATATATATATATCCATTCATTAATTTTCTCTCCCCCCCAGTGCAGCTAACTGGGTTATCAAAGGCCAGTCAAGTCTCTCACTGTCTGTGGTAAGAGGGATGTAAAAGAACCATTGCTGATTTTCTACTACTACTGCCGTCAGTGTGTTTCTGCCCTGCGATGGCCTGGCGTGCTGTCCAGGGTGTACTCTGCCCTCACCCAGAGTAGGCTGAGATGGGTGCCAACCTCGCTGAGACCCTAAATAGGATTAAGCAGTTCGGAAAATGAATGAATGAATGAATAATTTTCTTTCTGGGTGAGGACGGGGTACACCCTGGACAGCTCACCAGGCCATCACAGCTATATGTATCTTCCTGCATCAACATCAGATCAGCAGGGAAGAAATCCAAGTATGAATGCAAAAAAATAATATTTTCATGATCTGTTGCACTTCATGGTTTTGTAAGCATGTTGACAATCAATTTGAGGATTTTTGTTGCTCTGTAGTTGCCCAGAAAATTTTCAACAACATCCTTGCTTTTCATGCAATTTTCTCACGCCCCAAGAGCAGAGCTTCAGACTTCTCATCACTGCCGACCTGTGTGAGCTGTAGACCAAAAAAAATACCTTTCTTAAACTTTGCATCAGTTATCTGTCAAAATTCATCACTTTTTTATCAATCCAAGTATTATTTGAAGAGAAGAGAGAAATATCTTTGCTGGGTCCACACGTGGTTTATGAAAAAAACTTTTCTGCTCTGGAATGAAATGCCTATGGGGGTTGCCAGTTCTTGTTAAAATAACATCATTCTTTATCACATCTATTTAATTTAGTGAGGATAAAACAAGGTGCATGGTGGCCCAGTGGTAGGGTGCTGGCGTACTGATCCAAAGGTCAGGGGTTCAATCCCCACTATCACCAGGCTGTCACTGCTTCCCCCCCCAGTGCAGCTAACCGGGTTACCAAAGGCCAGCCATGTCTCTCCCTGTCTGTGGTGAGAGGCATGGAAAAGAACCATTGCTGTCATTTGTAAAGAGTAGGTCATTAGGTTGCTGTCAGCATGTTTCTGCCCTGCGATGGCCTGGCGAGCTGTCCAGGGTGTACTCTGCCCTTGCTCAGAGGCAGCTGAGGTGGGTGCCAGCCTCCCCACGACCCTAATTAGGATTAAGTGGTTCAGAAAATGAATGAAGGACGATAACAGGTCAAAACTTTTTAAAAATACTTTTAAATATCCACAGATGTACCAGTTGTACTTGTACGGTATGTGATTCAACAACAGTTCAACGTTACTGAGATTATTTCGTGTGTACTGTTAGGTCAGTGGGTATTGAAGGGTGGACATTGCCATTGTGTTCTAAGTCAGTCTTCAGACTTAACTTTGACAAATCTACAAAAAGACACCCTTTTTTGGAGATTGTATGGACACATAGCCCAAAGCCACGAACAATCCATTAATGTCAGAATGGAGAATCAGAGGTTGTCAACCTGCATAAAGACATCTGTCAGATATTCTTAATGGTTCCAAAAGCTTGAAAATTTTATACCTGGTGACAGCAAACCAGTTCTTGCAATTTTTAGCTAAGTACAGTTGTTAGGATTTAGCTTTTGACAAGTCTAAGTTCCTTTAATTCTGGCTATGTTATTAAATAGGGATAACCCGGGCATATTAATCATCTTGATCAGTGTCATTTTCTACATCTGTTTCATGTAATGCAGCATCTTCATCCTCCTCTGTTTAGGCTCCAATGTTTTGTCTCTGATAGCTCTGTTACGGGTAAACTTTCATCATGTGACCCATTGGGTGATCTTTAGTGTAGTTAGTAGGGCAGTGGTGGTTTAGTGGTAAAAGCGATGGGTTACTGATCCGAAGGTCAGGGGTTAAATCCCCACTTTTACCACTGTTGGGCCCTTGTGCAAGACCCTTAACCCTCAGTTGTATAAAAATGATAATTGTAAGTCTCTCTGTATAAAAGCGTCTGCCAAATGTAGTTATTTCTGGTAGAGAAGCCAAACATATTGCTCTGAGAGAGGTAATAGTCGGCCATGTGATCCTTTTATTATGGCCATATTATTGGCATCGACTTCGGGATCCCTCTGAGCCAAACTCTCAGGCTGAGTGCATGTTCAGGAACAAATGTAAGAAGCCCACGATTTGCTGGTCTCTGGTCTCTGAATCTGAATTAGAGCTCATATGCTCTATTTATTGTACTTTATGGAAAAAGAAATAAAAAATCCTGCTAGGCAACTACAAAGCCTACTGACACATCAGGCTAGGTCTTATCCCAGTTTCCGTACTGTGAAGTGTCAAGGATTTCAATTAATTCTGGATGGGTCGTCAGTCCATCGCATGTTACCTGTTCAGTATTTTATTTTGTACCCATTAACACTACTGAGTGGACAAAGGCACACTTGTGATTGTGACCTTGGACAGGAGCCAATCATGAGCACAGGTCAAAAATTATTAAACCCCCCCCCCCCCTCCTTTTTTCCCCCCCGGACAGCAGTGGAGCACCAAAGTATGATTTCTAATACAAAACCATCCACAGTTGTTCAGGATGATGCTTCCCTGCCTTCCCCTGAAATGATGATTTTAAACAGGCATATTGGACAAAAAAAACCTGTTTGGCTTCCTCCTCCCATTTATTTTTCTTACACTCTCTGTGCCAACCCTGCTCTGATTGGATGCCTTTCTGAAGTGCATCACCTTTTATTTCAGTATGCTGAGAGGCAGATCAGGTTGTGTGGAGATGTGCATGGGGATCAGTGGAGGAAGGCTAGCTAGGCTGGCTAACTAGCACACTGTGATGGAATAGTGTGGGAAAAACTTGTTTTGTATGAACAGCTCCAGCAAGCGGGAAAACCTAAACATGCGCTAATCATATTACTCGACGCTCTAGCATCATATAACAACTTTAAAACACGTAAAAAACGTAAAAACAACTTTTTAACACTATAACAACATTAATAGGTAATTGGAAACAAGCATTTGTCTTCCAAGGCTAGCCAGCTAATGCTAACCCCAGTCAGTTCAAAAACATTCAAGTGAGCTTATGTGTATTAAAATGTTATAAAGGCTTTGATATGCCACATGTCAGTCATAAAAGTTACAAAACTTATTTAAAAGATTCAAGTCAAGGGTTGTTTTTAATTATTAGGTGCATGGGTTTGTGCACACAAAAAGTGTTATTGCACATCCATTTCCATTTCCAACAAATGGGTCAGAGTTCTCCAGCTGTGAATCTTGAATGTCACCATGTACTTTTCATGAAAAGGAAGCAGCCATCACTTCGTACCATTTATTTTGAGTCAGAGCCCTTTCATGCAAATGGCCAGGGTATCTCTACAATGCTAAGGCTGAGAATTCTCAGCGGGTCATCTGTGCACTTGTTCATTCAGGGATTATTTTGTCGACACTTAATTTACATGGCCAGATACAATGAACTTTCTCATAATGGGCTTTTTTGGAAGTCAGAATTTTAGATTTCCAGCTGCACTCCAAGACAATTTGTGTGGCTCAGAGAAAATCTGGACATGTTCACAGTATATCATATGAACATACAGTTGTGTTCAAAATAATAGCGGTCCAGCATTACTGACCAGATCACTGATACATTTTTGGTAGGAATTCTATTTCTACATGGCAAATAATTTATTGGTAGGTATAGTAGAGTAAACGCGGAAAAGAACATGTACAAAACCAACAGACCCAACAGTCATGACATACATGTTGCTGATTCTGTTTAAAGTATCATTATTTGAACATGGTGGGTTATTTGAATAGCAGTGTGGAGTTCAGTTAGTGGGGTCATTCATTCTGTGAAAAATCAGGTATCAAGCAGGTGGCCCTTATTTAAGGACAAAGGCAGCAAACTTTGTACATGCTGGTTATAGTGTATTTCTCCTAGAAAAAACTCAGTAAAATTGGTCATTCCAGGTGCACTTTAATTAAAAGGTTGGTAGGAAAGGGGAAAACATATAAAGAAATGCAGAAAATTATAGATTACTCAGCTTAAATTATCTCAAATTCTTTAAAATGGCAACCAAAACCTGAAAGACGTGCAAGAAAATGGAAAACTACCATTCGAATGGATCGAAGATTAGCCAAAATGGCAAAGACTAGCCAATGATAAGCTCCAGAGAAATCAAAGAAGGTCTAAAGTTACCTAGGAGGACTGTATCGATTGGAGGATGCCTATGTAAAGCAAAGCCATCAGCAAAAAGCCCCATTACTGAAAAAAAGAAGGGGTTCAGAGGTTACAATTGAAAGACCTAAAGAGAAATGACGTAACATCTTGTGGACTGACGGAAGCAAGTTTGTTCTTTGTTGTGTCTAGTGGCTGCAGCCAGTTTGTCAGACGACCCCTAAACTCAGAATTCAAACCACAGTACACTGTGAAGACTGTGAAGCATGATGGCATAAGCATTATTATATGGTAATGTTTCTCATAATATGGTGTCAGGCCTATTTATCGCATACCAGGAGTCATGGATCAGTTTGAATACATCAAAAATACTTAAAGAAGTTGCCTCACGCTGAAGAGGAAATGCACTTGAAATGGGTGTTTCAAAAAGCTGACATCCCAAAACACACCTGCTGAAGTTTGTAAAGTAAGATGCAGACACTGCTTTTTAATTTGTATTTAATTATTTATTTATTTTGAACAGCCTGAGATTCGTTTTGTCTTCATGGCTTGATTTAGAACTGAATGTGCAGTGTTCCCAATGTATTTGCACGTATTAAAATATAAGCTATTATAAGGACTCGCTTGTTTAAACACACTGCTGTTTTTTACGAACACAACTATATGGTTTAAGAAAAGTGAATCATTAACTAGAGTGGCAGAGTGGCGTAGTAGTTGGCACGGGTTCGGTTTTTCCCAGGGTGAATGTGCTACCCAGGCTTGTGTGGGTTTCCTCAGGGTACTCTGGTTTCCTTTCACAGTTCAAAGACATGCAGATTAAACTAATTGGCTGTTCCAAATTAGTGTGGGTATGAATAGATGTGTGTGTGTGTGTGATGGCTCTGTAATAGGCTGGCGAGCTGTTCAGGGTGTACCCTGCTCTTGCCCAGAGTCGGCTGAGCCCACCCCCTACCTCGACGAATCTAGTACGATTAAGCGATTCACAAAATTAATAAATGGATGAATAATCGAATGCCTTCATGCTCCTGAGTAAAAATACTGCATATGGTTTTATACAGTATAAACAGACATACAGCTTCATTGTGCAATCATTTCCCCAACGCTCTCTTATCCTACCAAGGTTCCTCTGGAAGTTCTCTTATCTAAGCCTAAAAGGTGACGGTTTGTATGTACACAAAGGTTTTGTGTGTGATTATTTTTATCACCAGATCTCTGATAAGCCCAGTGCGTTTACTGAGGTGGAGGATGAAGCACTATGTTTCAGGCACCTTTTTTTCTGAGCTGCTGAGCACACCAATCTTGACTTTATTCCAGGAATATCTAAGAATACTCTATCACTTCTATGGTGGTATTCTTTCCAAGAACTAAAAACTTTCCACTAAAGCTGTTAGGAGTCATTCTTGGCCATCTCCTATCCATAGTCTTGCCAAAATTCTGGAGAGTTTTTTATAATCCTATAGTAAGTTAAAGGGTACCCGTGGTGAATTTGTATTACTAGCTCTTTAAAACAATCACGTATGACATCAGCGGTTCAGTCAGTCCTTGCTTCTACTATTGTTACTACAAGGCATGTGCAGCGACATGTTCCCTTCTTCATTGGCTGTTCCAGCCCTGGTAGTGACGTGAATTTATTGTTTGGTACTATTGGCTAGGTTTGCTGCAGCAGACACCCGTCTAAGATAACGCATTATTAACCAGTGCTGAGCTGAGTCACCAGGAACATGGTGGATTTCAAAGCAGACTGGTGCACAAACAACAAGTTCAGAAATCATAGAAAACATAACATAACATTGGCACAGGCCATACTCGGAAAACGATTCCTTTTGGATGCAACCCGGTAGCTTGCAACGACCACTTCAACCCAAGCTACTTGGTGCGACCTTCAGGCAGAACTACTTGGCATGTATTACTGTTTCTTTCACCTATCAATCACTGATTACCACTGTTATCAATGGCCAATCACCAACCTCTAATTTTAATGACCATTCACTGATCACCAATGTCCAAACAACCCATCACTGATCACTTTTGTACCCAACAACCAATCACTGATCACCATTGTTCCAAATGACCCATCAGTACACAATCCACTTCCTGATTGCATGCACTCATGCACCCTAGGTGTGTTTAATGCACACTGGAAAATAAGGAAATGGCTTCCTGATACGTTATATTAAATAAAGTTATATTGTATGTATATACTGTACGTATACATTCATTCATTTTCTGAACCGCTGGCACCCATCACAGCCGACTCTGGATGAGGGCAGGGTACGCCCTGTACAGCACACCAGGCCACTGCAATGCAGAAACATGCTCATAGCAATCCAGTGGCATTGTATGTTTATATGTATGGTAATATATTTAAATATCAACAACAAAGTACAATTTATTTAATTTAGTAGACCTTAAAATGTTATCCTTAAAATGCAACAATAAAAAAACAAACATATTGATGTTTTATTAGCAGATTGCCTCTGTAGGTGGTAAGATTGCTGTGATATCTGTTGAACATCCTGTTAAACGATGACATGTAGAAACAAACAGGTTTTATTTTAAACAGGTTTCAGAATCTGTTTACAAAGAGCATATGTTTGATGTAGAGAAGTTGTTTTTCCCGCTGAATCCCAGATGTCTTTCCACTTCCTCAATAATTCCTACATGATATGGGGGATGAGATAACGCACACTATGATGTGGCCCTTTTTGTCCACTTGGAAGATATTTGAGATGCAGCCTATGTAGAATTAGCGACCATCTCAGGCAATTCGATAATGAGTGGACAATTTGAATCCTGAAACACTCCAAGCAAATGTCCAGGGACTAACGGCGATGGAAGGCCCCCCGCTGCATTGCCTCATGTTGGATTGGAGTCTGGGCAAAGAAGTTGCATATGAACAGACAGCAAAGATGTCAGCAATCGAGAATGTACGTTCTGCATCACTGTGAGAGGAAATAACTCTAGCAGGTGGCAATTGCCATTTAATTTTTATCAACGCCTTGTCAGTTGCTCATAGAAGAAGAAAGGAGAAAGCAGAGGTGGACAATAAGTCCATTTCTATTTTATCCATCTCTATTCCCAACAGCCAATTAGTTTCTTTTACTTTTCTTTTTGACCTTTCAGTGGGCCAACCAGTGCTGACATGCTAAAAATGCCAAAAAAACAAAACAAAACAAAAAACAAATAACAACAACTCCGGTGCCTGAGCCCATACCCCATTTTTGGCAGACGGGGAGCTATCAGCTTGCTGTGTCCCAATCTTAAGTATGAACATCATTCAATGAATAGCTGCACCATTCGGGACACTACAGTGTGAATGCTACGCTATGTGTCCCAATAGACTGGTATTTACTCACTCATTTGCCAAACCGTTCAATCCTACTAGGGTCGCAAGATGGCTGATAATCTTAGTTAACACTAGGTGGAGGTGGGGTACACACTGAACAGCTCACCAAACAATGACAGGACGAACACACACACAAACATTTTTACTCACTTCCACACCTGGGGGTTATTTGGAACAGCCAATTAGCCTAATGGCGGCACGGTGGCACAGTAGTTAGCATGTCCACCTCACAGCAAGAAGGCCTTGGTTTGATTCCTGGGCTCGAGGCATTTCTGTGTGCAGTTTGCATGTTCTCCGTGTGCCCGTGTGGGTTTCTTCAAGGGTACTTCGGTTTACTCCCACAGTCCAAAAACACAGTAGGCTTCTTGGATATTTCAAATCACCCCTAGGTGTGAGTGTGAGTGTGAAGGGTTGTGTGAGTGTTGGTCCTGTGATGGCCTGGCGAGCTGTCCAGGGTGTTCTCTGCCCTTGCCCAGAGTCGGCTGAGATGGGCGCTAGCCTCTCTGCGACCCTAATTAGGATTAAGCGGCTTAGAAAATGAATGAATAAATGAATTAGCCTAATGTGAATGTTTTTGAACTATGAAAAGAAACCAGAGTGCCCAGAGGAAACTAGCGCAACACAGAAAAGCCCTTTTCTCGAACCCTGGACCTTCTTGATGCAAGGCAGACATGCTAACCACTACACCCCTGTGCCGTCCTGATAGACAACCAGGTTAAAGCTAGAACATTTTCCAAGTAAACATAGCAACCAGTAGGATACTCAAGTGAATGTGCCATTCATCTTAATATCTACTTGAATAAGAGGCAAAATGATTTCACAGGAGGGAAGAGAACAGAATTTTAATTACCTAAAGGACCCAGATGCATTTGAATAATTATGAGTCGATAATGTTATTGCTAGTCTGAGTATACACTTTGTATTCATATCACATGAGCCATAAATGATAAAAATGTTGCCAAAGAGGTCAAATTACAGTATATATACCGCTTACACTCTCAAATACCCTCAAGCTGAATTCCACATGAATTTATAGTATATTCACTATGTATGCTCATTACACAGGATAAAGCATAATGACCTTGTCTTCATGTGGGAGCCTGGATCGATTGGCAAGGTTGGGGTCTGGATCTGTTTAGTCCAAATATATATATGTTTGGATTTATGCCACAATCCTTTGTACTGGGAACTTGGTAACAAGACACAAAATCCTGGCCAAGCCTGTGCATAGATTCTCACCAAACTTGCTGGGGACACTACCCTACCTGAGTCCCGGTGATGACTTGATTTTCGAATGTCAAGGTCGAAGGTCAAGGTCACAAAGTTGTGAGATTGAATGCTTATCGATTCAAAACGAGTGCCAATAGACATGCTGTTACTATGGAACACTAATAGGAAACCATATATGAACTTTCACATGAGATAATTACCTTTGACCTTGAGAGACCTTAATAGGTCAACCCCCAATTATCTCATAAATCTTTCAAAACTAGAGGTTTTTTTTTTGCTTGTTTGTTTTTTGGTCACATCCACATACTAGAGAAGATATTATAAGACGAGCATATAAATAATTAACATTGGTAACCATATGGGGTCTATATTTGCTACAGTATCCATGATGTGTGGTGGAGGTATCCTGCACTCTATTAGTGCACCTACTGTTATACACATTAACTCTTTACTGCAAGTAATAGAATTTATTATTAATTCAAGCTAGTTAGTTTGCTAATGGGCTAGAATGGCAAAGTTTAAATCTATTTTCTGAGCAGCTGAGTGGAAATTAAAATAAACTAGAAATGCACCCGGAGAGTGCAGACCTCCACTAAGGCCGTTCAGTAGCCTCATATGGTATTGTGAGAAATGCAGCATTTTTATAAATGCAACATTTCTTTATTATTTAAGCACTACAATGCAAACACACAGCCATTTATATGATTGCATTGTGTATAGGGCCTGCCTTGTATAAGAGGCCTTACACTCGGATGAGGACGTATTAATAATTGGATTATTTTTGTGATAATTGGCCTAAAAGTTGTATAGAAAGGTTAAGGAATGACATTACACCATCGAACGCAAACCTTGAAGTTATGCTTCGCTATGGTCCAGACACAGTAACTCAGATGACAATATCATACGCGCTAAGAAAAAATCCCTGCAAAAAAAAATTTATAAATTGTTCCTTGTATCATTTCTGACTCATCCAAATCCGTTCATAAGTTTTGAGTAATGTTGCTAACAGACAGACAGACAGACAGACAGACAGACAAACAAATAAACAAGCCAACGCCTGTAAAAACATAACCTCTTTTGCGGAGGTAATAAATAAATAAAGATTCCCAGGCTTTTTTCCATGAGTATAGGACACAGGCTGTCTGCTCATTAGTATGACATAATTAAAACAGACACAGAGCTCAGGTGAATCACCAAGCTGAAAAAGAAAATAAATAAATAATTAATTAAAAAGAACTAAAAAAAAAATTTTCAAAACCTCCACAGCATTTTTCCATTTCACATGAAAACGTGGGCATGGTTTTAAGGCGATGAAGGACTATTTATAGCTGACACGCAGTAGCACTGCATAAGTGTTTGCTCAATGCCGTCTCACAAGCCCACACCGGTCTAAGCCTCGGTTCACATCTGACACGTCTGGGTTTATGATCTTTTCCCTCCTGAGACTTATTTATGCAACCGCTTTTCTGGTATTAAGATGTGCACAAGGCTAATTCCTTATCTCCTACACGGATGAGTGACAGTAGTTCTTACAACATAGCCAGAGAATTTAGCATATATGCTAAAAGATATTAAAAAGGGGAAATTTAGTTAAATTTAATTTCTTGGCAGTAATGCACTGAAATTGGGCGTGTCTCACAAATTATCATTCTGGCATAAATAACGATAGTGTTAACTTCAGCAACCAAATTTTTGTACGTGTTATGTACACATTATTAACAAAAAGGGCAAAGGAATAAAAACAGCACTAGTGAAATGGGTGAATAATAATTAAATGGTGCTAGACAGAAAACATCTGGGTGTATTTTTACCTCCAGCTGGAAACATAAAGACGCTACATTCCTCCAAGGATCAAGGATTAACCCTTGCTGACTTTTCCTCACGTCGTCTCCTCTGTTTTCTGACACTTTTAAACACACGGTAAAATGTGTAAGATGAAAAGACAGCTGGGTTTGAAAGTACATAACTGTTCAGCATTATAAAAGACCACACTGACGATAACAGGCTGAATAATACAATTATTTTGCTACAGAACTGCAAGGTCTTTAGTACTGTGCATCAAGAGGCTCAGGAAAAATGGATTTATTTATTTTTTAATCAATATATATTTTTTCCTTATTGTATTTTAATTACATGCAATGGTCTGGTGAACTGTTCAGGTACCCTGCTTTCGTCCAGTTCCACCTGAAAAAGGTTCCAGCCTCCACGTGACCCTAATAGGATTAAGCGGTTTAGCAAATGGTTGAGAGACAGAGTACTTCAATTACTCGTATTTATTTGACATTTATAAAAAAAAAAAAAATGAAGTGCTTGATCATTCTATTAGGAGTTTATTTAGGTGTGGAATTTCATTGTTCCTTTTAAAACTTAAGTTTAAATCCTTTAATTTTGTTATTAAAACATACTGACAAACCAAACACAAAACACAACAGCAAGTAAAACAATGTCATGCCATCGAATATTCTGAGTCGCTTGATTTTTTGTTAGGGTTGCGGGAGGGCTCAAGCCCATCCCAAACGACTCTGGGAAAAAGCCAGGTACACCTTGAGCAGTTCACCAAACTATTGTGGGACCAACACATACATACATAACCATTCACACATGCTCAAACCCCAGGGACAATCTGGAAGTCTAACATGCATGTCTTTGGACTGTAGGAGGGAATCAGAGTACCTGAAGGAAACCCACACAAGCACGAGAAGAACAAGCAAACTCCACAAGAAAACACCCGAGCCCGGGACTCGAACACTAGACCTTCCTGCTGTCAAATGGACGTACTAAACGCTACACTACTGTGTCCCCATATTGTAACATAAATTCATTTTATAATAACAATATATAATAATAGTTATTATTACAATATAGGGGCAACGCGATGGACTGACGAAATGTTCCGGGTTTACTCTGCCTTTGCCCGAATTAATAGAGTAATAAGCTCCTGCCTTCCCACGACCCTAGTAGGAGAAAAGTGACTCTGTAAATTAATTAATTAATTAATTAATTGCTTCCAATTAGTAAGTATTTACTGTAATACTTAAGTAATTACTCACACTTCTGAGTATATACTGTACTAATTAAGTAATTACTTCCAATTATGAGTATGTACTGTACTAATTCATTATTACTCTGGATTATGAGTATACACTGTACTATTTATTTATTTATTTCCAATTATAAATATATACTGTGATAATTAACTAACATCTCCCAATTATGAGTGTATACTAAAAAATAGTAATTACCCTCCATTATGAGTATGCACTGTAATAAATAATTACTCCAAATTATGAGTGTAATTATTATATAGTAATTCTGGGGCTCCCGAATGGCACATCAACAAGGTGCACAACTATTAACCCGGATTTCACAAGTTCAAATCCGGGTTGATGCCAAAGCCGTCCGTGACCAGGAGTCCATGGGAGCTAATTGGCCGAGCTCTCACAGGAGGGAGGGATGGCATACGCTCACTTCCCTGTCACTCACAGTGATCACCAGCCAATCATGGGCGTCTGTGAGCTCA
>JAOUQZ010004418.1:0-16126 GCA_028564935.1 Neosilurus hyrtlii
TCTCTCTCTCTCTCTCTCTCTCTCTCTCTCTCTCTCTCTCTCTCTCTCTCTCTCTCTCTCTCTCTCTCTCTCAGGCGCGAGGCAGCGCGTGACACAGTGTTCTCTGCAGCCGGCGGCCATAACTGTGCTGGTAAAAACTGCATACTCGACCTGACAGCCAAGACATCAGGGATTAAGAGGTAAGAGAAACCACTGAAACCTGGAAAAAAAGTGAACACCCCAAAGTGGTGTGCATCACAACCATACACTGCATCATTATTTCATCTCAATGATTTTATTATTAATGCTCAAGTCCTAGAAAGTAATCTTTAGCAAATATAAATTACTTTGTCTGATCTGACCCAGGTGCTTTCTGATCTGACTTTGCCTGCAGTGATCATAAAAGAGACAAGTCTTCAGTTACGAGGGCCACCAGGTGGCTTCAGCAGCTCCTGAAGAAACAGAGGAGGTTGGCACACAGCAAACCAAGTTTAGCTGCTGAAAAGGGCACCTCCTAGAGGCAGAAACATAGGGCAAGACTTCAGATGGCAGGCTGTGAAATGGGCTTTCTACCCTAAAACGTACTGCCACAAATTCACAGAGATGTTCCAGAACCCTTCACACACACAGACCCTTGCGGACGGCTCCTGTGATGACAGTGTTTTCACTGGGAACCCTTTGACTTTGTGGATAAGTTTCAGATGAAAAAAAAAATCATGGAATTCTCTGAAATCATGAAGTTAAACTAGTTGTGGTATCAGATGTGTTTAAATTTGGATATTTTGTAGCATGAGCAATTGAGTGCTACGTTCACAGCGGGGTGTAAGTGTGTTAGGTGATATAAGCATAATGTTATGAATAATGCTAATTATGAAAGTTGGCAGGATATTTATTTTTGTTACATTAAGAGATGCTCTTTTTATTATGTTCAATATGTTCTTTTTAACAAGTTGTATTCTGATGTAGCTGAAACTATAATCAATGCAAATGGATATTTATTAAAGCATTTATCATAAATGAATGCATTAAAAATCAAGCCATATTGGCCCAGCTGACTGTTATATTTCTGTGAAATGCTCCGAAACTGTAGCCACACTTGTGGTCTCCATTATAGGAAATAAATAATTCATATGATTTCATTTAAAATGTACTTTATTTTCTCTGTGTCTTTTTTGGTTCCACTGTCCATTTTGCAGTCATTAAATATCTTCTGATAGAGTTTAAAAATGAGACACAAAGGCCTTCTGCAAATAAAACCATGTGAATAGAGTCTCTGAGGACCTCAGCAGTGGCGTAAGTCATTAGAGATTGAATGGGAACTGAGCAAACATAATAGCCAATTACAGAGAGAGGAATGTCTTCACCTCGACAGGAATTCAGTTTGCATGGCAAGAACAATGGGTGAAGCATTGGGGAGAGGTAGTCAAGCTTTCAGCTTCTGATGTTTCTTGTACACTGCCACCCCAAGCTATTTTCTCCTTTACACACACACACACACACACACACACACACACACACACACACACAGACAGTTCAGAAACCAGCAGACTCAAACACCCTGTCTGAAACAGACAGGTAACATTCCAGTGTCTCAGGGAAAATTGATGCCACACAAGCTTTGCCTTAGCAAGAAGTGAGGCTTTTTTTAAATACTATAAATAATGCTTCTTTTAATTACTATACATACATTACATATTGACAAACATGACCAGCAGCAGATTCATTTTAAATTTAAAAAAGTTTAAAATATAAAATTGCTAACTAAAACATAGCAGGAAGCAGGAAGGTGTAAGTCCTGATGTCGGTGATGGTGATGAAGTGTGTTCCATAGCACTGGTGCAGTAATCTGCACAGGTATCATTCAACACTGCTCGGACATTTTAATCCTGATGTAGGAGTGTGTGCGCACGTACTCTGCTAAGCCTCTAGTCATCTCCATCAGCAGTAAAGCATATACTAAAAGCTATAATGGAATTTTCCTGAAAACATTTTCAGAATTCCTCTTCGTCACATGCAGTGCTGCGGAGCGCTAAACACCAACCACAGATAAGATGGAAATACTGCACTTCTCCACGACACCATAATATTATGGGATCAACAGAAAGAAGCACATATTTTTAAAATCTAACATACAGTAACAAGAAAAAGTAAAGGAACCCTTTGGAATGTTCTATTGGAATGTCTTTATCTCAAATCAGAAAAAGTTGCCACGGTATGGTAAAAGTGTAATTAAAACTGGATATTAGGATTTGTCAATATACTTTGATCAGTACTGCACTCAGAACAATACAACAGCGCATTACTTAATTCCCCTGTTGTGTAAGACTCACTGACCTCCGCTCTTACAACCCGTTTTGCATAATGCATTGAATGTTTTCATTTCATCAAATACTCACTGAAACAAATGGGGGGAAAAATCATTATGTAATAGTAAAAAACTCATTAGTGCTAAGCTGGACAAATAAGTTGCCCTAATAGAAATGGTGGTGGTCACAATAAACTAAAGTTTTAAACAAAATAACACCTTTTTGTTCTTGAATAAAACTGTATGATTTTATTAATAAAGAAAGGACACCGGGGCAGTAGGGCGGCATAGGGGTTAGTAGTTTCTTCCCACAGTCCAGTGACATGCAAACTAGGCTAATCAGCTGTTCCAAATTGCCCACAAAATGTGAATATGTAAATGTGAATGTGTTTATTGAATAGTTGATTGTTTTCTTTCAGTAAGCCATCTAAGCACTGAAATAATTTAGGAATAGTTGTTTTAATGCTGACCTAATTAGAATTATTATAATTTATCACAGGTGGTCAATTAGCTTGGTATGCAGTGGAGATTGGGGTTAGTTACATCTAGTTGAGTCTACAAGTATTTTAGGAGCGAATAAGATTAAGTATCTCAGTGATTCTGTTTTATTTATTTATTTTTTGGTTCCTCTGACCTGATGCTATTATATCTTTCATCTGGCAACGGGGTGATTCTCATCTATACCTGCTCTATGTACATATCAGGTCCAGAATTGCTGTTTGCTTGGAATATCCTTTAATATCTGTTTAATTAAATTGCACATTGAGCCCTGGCTCACAGGCATTTAACAGAAAGAAAAACTTTAAGTCAAGGACAACTACAGTTTTGAACTTCAGATGTCTGGGACAGACTAACTGGAAGGAGATACAATTACAAACAAAAACAAACAAAAAAATAAAAATATGACCTGGTTCTATGCTGTCAGAGATAAATTTAGAAACTTTGGACATTTCTGTAGAATGTAAATAATTAATAAATCAATAAATAATTTTATATGTAAGTAAGACTTTTTAAAATATGGGCTTATTTGGCCTGCACGTGCCTTATGAATCTATGCGAACAGAGAATTTGGAAGAGATGTTTATTAGAAAATATCGACTACTGCCAGTTCAAGATTTATAATCCAAATTTCCTAATTTTGTTTTCATAGTCAGTAATAGAGATGAAATTCCCTGCACATGTTGCTAGATACATTGTCATTAAAAAAGCAATAAACAATACATTTCATTGATATTTTATTGTGCGGCACGGTGGTGTAGGGGTTAGCATGTCCATCTCACAGCAAGAACGTACTGGATTCGAGTCCTGGGCTCAGTGAGGGTGTTTTCTAGGTGTGATTGTGTGTATGTAAATGTTTGTGTGTGTGAGATGCCCTGTGATGGACTAGCGGATTGTTTAGGGTTTACTCTGTCTTCGCCCAAAAGTCAGCTGAGATAGGCCCTGGCCTCCCTGTGACCCTAGAAGAATTAATCAGTTCGACAAATGAATAAATGCATGATATTTTATTACCACTGTAAGGAACTAAAAAAAAAATTACACAACAAAAGTTCTTTGAAAAAAAAAAAAGAAACTCCTGTAGTTCTTCCATGAGGTGAGTAAAATCTCAACACTGAGCTGCTGTCCAATAAAGTGCAGTGAACTAGGACCAGATTTGTGATTTGATTTGTATGTACATATGAAATAAATGAAAAAGTCATTATGTAGGGAATTTCTAAATATTTGTGAACAACAGTGAATGTAGATAAACCAAGATTTTAATCATGAGGGCCTGGATGCAAAAATGTCTACAGATGTGTGATATGAAACAGGAAGTTGCAAGTGCACATATCCATCAGTCCTTGCTGTGGAATAATGCCATGAAATAATGAAGGATAAAAACAACAAAATTATTCTACAGCATACAAGGATTACATTAATCCACTTTGGTTTGATCCTTCACATTATCTGTAAACAAAATTTGATTGCTGTAATAAATATGTATGAATAAATGAGGCCACAGAAATGGCATAGTGCCCTCTTTATGGTTGTTTTTTTGCAATAAAATTTCTTCCTAAAGCCCCTTTACATACATCACACAACATAAAGAAATTCCTAGGATAGTTGTGGTTGTGTCATATGAAACTTACCTGTGATGTGAGAGTAAATTCTGTTGTAGATCCTTGTTGTGGTGTTTTGAATATGTTAAAAGTCTCCATGTCAAGTGACTTTCCTAGGTGTATTGTATGATGTCCTAGGACATCCAACATCTGTCTTATGATAAATATACTAGATTTACCCACTTTGGGGGTCAGCTGATGCACTCAGAATTGCACACCTTTCTTACAGTAGACCACTAAACCCTTCCTTACATACCCACGTGTATCGTACCACATTTATACTACAGTGTTAGGTTGAGCTGTATGTACGTCATGTAACATATGAAATTCATCCTTACAGAACAGCTTCAACTTTAGGATGTTAATGGGTTTCTCACATGAACTGCTCACACAATATTTCTATTAGATTAAGGTCAGTACTTTGACATGGCTATTCCAAAACATTATCTTTATTCATCTTTAACCATTCTTTAGTAGAATGACTTATGTTTTTAGGGTCTTTGAATTGCTGCAGGTCCCACTTTCTCTTGAGATTCATTTCATAGACAAATGTCTTGACATTTTCCTTCAAAATTAACTGGATTATTTCAAAATCATTTGTTCTGTCAATAATGACAAACTGTCCTGGCCCAGATGCAGCAAGCAGGCTCAACTCATGATACTACCACAACTGTGTTTTACAGTACAAATAAGGGTTCGTATGCTGGAATGCTGTGTTTTCCTTATTCAAACATAAAACTTCACAAAACAAACAAACAAAGAAACAAGCAAATAAATTGTAGAGACTTTCTCCCTGTGACCCTGCCATGCACCCCATTTGGACGCATGAACATTAACATTAGTCAATGTAAGAGAGTCCTTTTGCTGCTTAGAACTTACCCAGGATTCTTTTGAGACCTCATGGGCTATTAGACATAATTCTTTTATACTGATCATCATTATTCAACCACTTTTGGGGAGGGTGATGGTGGTCTTGAATTTCTTCTGTACACACTCTGTCTGACAGAGTACGGGTGTAATCCAAATTCTTTAGATATGGTTTTCATAATCTATTCCAGCCTGATGAGCATCAACAAATCTTTTTTAGAGCATTGTCATCCAATTTATTTGAAAACATCTGACTCTAATTTTACCTTTAAAATAACTGCAAGCAGTCCAAATACTTTCCACCCAAGATATGTAATATTGATTAATTTCTCAATAAATGATCAAGCCTAATATCGTTGTCCCATTTGTCAAATTGGACTTTCTTTATCTACTTTTAGGACTTATGTAAAAATCTAATGATGTATAAGGAAGATGGAGCCAATCCCATCAGGCTAGAGCCAGGGTTACACCCTGAAGCGCCCACCAATTTATTATAGTAGTAACACAGACACAAACAACCATACACCTTGTTCATGCTACCATAGCCCATTAACAGGCTCAGTACCCAAGTGCTTTCATTGTGATCTCGGGTGACTTCAACCATGTCACCATAGACACTACACTAACAAATTTGTGCAGTACGTGGACTGTCCCACCAGAGAGGAAAGAACTCTAGACCTGCTGTGTGCAAATAATAAGGATGCCTAAAGTTCCCCCCCCCAGACTGGGAGAACAGACCACAACTTAATTCATCTTTCCCCATGCTATGTGTTTGTTGTGAAGAGGCAGCCTGTGACTACAAGGACTGTTAGGGGACGGTCAGATGAGGCCTTGGAGAAATTACAGGATGGCTTTGAAATGACAGACTGGCAAGTACTCTGTGAGCCCCATGGTGAGGACATTGATGGGCTCATTGAGTGTATTTCACACTACATAATGTTCTGAACTGATATCATTGTCCCAGCACATACAGTCTATTGTTGCCTAAATAACAAGCAGTGGGTGACAAAATGTAGGATCCAGCCGTCATACCTTTTGACTCTCACGTTTCCAAGTACCCTGAGTGCCAATAAAGGATCTCGGTTGCACCTATCTTGTCGTGTTCCGTCTTGCATTTGGGACAGCCTGTTTTCTGGTACCAGGTTTAACATTACGATCTGGCCAGACATGGACCCAGCGGACAGAGACCAGTTCAGCCAAGCTCTTCGGTCCCAGGAGGAGATGATCCAGGAACTTGCTGACCGCCAAGACCATTTCCAGCTGGACGTGTGGGCTTAGGTGAACCAACTGAGTTCGCAACTGCACCAGCTCACTGCTAGCCTCGAGCGACTGGTTTTACCACCACCAAGCACGCCAGAATCTCCACTGCCAGCCGCCACCCTGCCCCCCGCTGCCCGTTCCGGAAGAGCCAATGCAGCTGGGCCGAGCCAGGTTAGATCCGGAAGAACGCCAGCGCCGCCAGAGAGAGGGAGCTTGTTATTACTGCGGATGAGCCGGACACCGAGCTGATTCCTGCCCATCCAAAAGGACTGGCACGAGGACCGCAAAATATACCCAGGTAAGCAGAGACAAACCCACACTTGTACCCCCTTGCTCTTTAACTGCGATATCTCTGCTTATCCAGGGCAAAGCTATCTCCCTACAGGCTTTTATTGATTCCAGGGTGAATAACAATATAATAGATCATTCATTGGCCAAGAGATTGGGGATCAAGGAGGTACCACTATCCCAGCCTGTCTTTGCCCGTGCTTTAAATAACCAGCCGCTAAGCCGGGTCACAGGACGGAAACCATGCTCATGACCATTGACTGGGTTCATGCCGAATACATCTCTTTTCACCTTCTAAGGTGCACACATCACCCCCTCGTACAAGGGCTCCCATGGTTAAGGACTCACAACCCCCATATCATCTGGGAGATAGGGGTGATCAAGGGCTGGGACCCCTCATGTAGATTTTCCTGCCTTGCGTCACCCCCTTTGGCTCACAGCCTCCAGGAGGGCAGGACAAACCCAGTACAGAAACCGTGCTCTTGTGATTACTCCAACCTAACCAAGGTTTCCCCATGCTACCATAACCTCAGGGAGGTCTTCTGGAAGTCCAGAGCCATGTCTCTTCCCCCTCATCGGCTGTGGGACAGGTGCTCCCATTCCCAAGTCTCGACTGTACTCCCTCTTGGGTCCCGAGAGGAGGGCCATGGACCAGTACATCGAGAGCTCACTGCGGGCCAGTATCATTCGCCCTTCCTCTTTGCCAGCCGGAGCAGGGTTATTCTTTGTGGAAAAGAAGGATGGCTCACTTAAGCCATGCATCGATTATCATGCCCTGAATGACATCACGGTGAAGAACCGGTATCCACTTCCCCTCATCTTGTCCGCCTTTGAGCTGCTTTAACAGGCCCGAGTTTTTATCAAGCTGGGTCTGCAGAACGCTTACCACCTGGTCAGGATACGGGAGGGGGATGAGTGGAAGACCGGGTTTGGCCAATGCCCCCGCCGTCTTCCCGGGCTTTATCAATGAGGTACTGCGTGAGTACTTGAATGACTTTGTTTCTGTTTACCTGGATGGCATACTTGTTTTCTCCCCTGATATCGCCACCCACCAGCGCCACGTTCGCCAGGTCCTGAGTTGCTTGTGGGAGAACCAGCTGTTCGTGAAGGCAGAGAAGTGCGAGTTCCACGCCACCTCAGGCTCATTCCTGGGGTTCATCGAATCATGTCCAGATGGACCCTGAGAAGGTTAGTGCCATGTCCAACTAGCCACCCCTCACTTCACATAAAAGGGTCCAGCAATTCTTGGGGTTTGTCAAATTCTTTCGGAAGTTCATTCAGAATTTCAGCTCTGTGGCAGCCCCATTACATGCAATAACCTTTCCCAAGGTCACCTTCCAGTGGACTCCAGAGGCTGAGGAGGCCTTCCAGAAACTAAACAGGTTATTCACCACAGCACCGGTCCTGAAGATACCCGACCCCAAGCGTTAATTCATAGCGGAGGTGGACACCTCCAGTGTTGGCTTTGGGGCAGTTCTGTCACAGCATTCCTCCAAGGATGACCAGATTCACCCCTGCGCCTTCCTTTCCCGCAAGTTGTCCCCGGCAGAGAGCAACTACGACATTGGGAACCAGGAGCTGCTGGCAATCAAGGTCGCTTTAGAGGAGTGGAGACATTGGCTGGAGGGGGCTGACCAGCCCTTCCTGGTGTGGACTGACCATAAGAACCTGGAATACCTCTGGTCAGCCAAGCGACTGAACTCTCAGCAAGCCAGATGGGCCCTCTTTTCCAGTCGATTCCAGTTCACCCTCTCCTATCGGCCGGGTTCCCAGAACACCAAGCCAGATGCTCTGTCCCGCTTGTAACAGAAACAGAAACAGAACCCACTTCCAAGGAGCCCGATTCCATCCTCCCTCCCGATCGGGTGGTGGGAGCAGTTTTCTGGCAGATAGAGGAGGTGGTTAAGCAGGCTGGGCAGAAGATACCCACTCCTGAGGGTTGCCCCAGCAACCGGTTGTTTGTACCGAAAGCTTTGCACTCCCAGGTGATACATTGGGCCCACACTTCCTTGCTTTCCTGTCACCCGGGGGCAAAGCGCACCTCATTTGTGGTCAAGCAATGATTTTGGTGACCCTTCCTTGCCAAAGACGTGGCGGAGTATGTTGGTGCTTGCTCCGTCTGTGCCAGGAACAAGCCGTCACGACAGGTCCAGACGGGACTCCTCCAGAGTGGAAACTCCAACATAACAACATGAGAGAGATTTGGAGTGGTATGAAGACCATCACTGGTTTCAGGCCATCCAACAGCAGAGGAGCTGATGGCAGTGAGGACTGGGCCAACGAATTTAATATGTTTTTTAACACGTTCCAGTGGTCCCCAGGATTACAGACTCGTGGCACTGACTTTGCATGTCATGAAGACCCTTGAGAGACTCATTCTGGATCAAATCCATCCCATGATTAGACCACATATGGACCCCATTCAGTTTGCTTACCAGCCTCGACTTAGAGTTGAGGACGCCATCATCTACCTGCTAAACCGTGTCTACATCCACCTCATGTTTTTTGACTTTTCCAAAAATACAAAAGCTGTTGGCTCGCCATTTCTCAAATACGAGATCTCACATGAAACTAACACAGACATTTTCATAAAATATCAAAATATTGAAGTCTGATGAAAAGAAGAAAGTACACAAATAGCACAGCACACACAGTAAGTCATGTTACAGTGAACATTGTTATAATGCCTAGTCTGTTTCCTCTTAAGGTTGGTGAATGGCCATTACTGTCCCATGTTATTTTTATGTTCATGGAGCTATAAGTTAGTATAAAAAAAATCATAAAAGTATGTTGTTTTTTTTTTGAGAAGTTGAAAGAGTAAGAGACAGTTGATGTAGCTGTGTTAAGAGCAGCTTCTCTCTTTGCTCTGTTGTGTGTCTGGGACACTGTGTGCTCCTGCATGTGGGGGACATTTTAAACAATAGAACAGTTTTGGGAATACAGATAAAACATTATCAACTGTACATTTAATAGCAATAATAACAATATACAAATATTAAACTAACAAATGAGATATACACTAGTGAACTTCTGAATAAAATAAAACTAGGCACAAACACAAATCATACATGCTTCAGTTTACATTCATCTTGTACTCATACATATGAAAGAAAGTATACAGCGCTACATATTCTTATAAAAATCAGATCCATATTTATCCATAACGTTGCTACCTTTGTGCAATATTGTAGCAATATTGTTCAAACATCAATTGTTAGCTGGATCAGCCAGGCTTTCCCTTTGACCCTGACAGTTGAGAAGTACAGATAGGTGGATGGATTAATATTCATAGGATTGTAACATATGACTCAAGTTTGATAAAAGCATTGTACTTGAACCTAAAATTAAAGATCACACTACACCATGTAATGCTACAAAACCACTTAAATTAGAATGAGAACTTGTCCAAAAAATTTGCAAAAAGTAGATAAATACTTTAAGGGAATAATATCCAGTTATGCTGTCACTACGTCCAAGCACATAACACAGACATCGGGGTTCTCTTGGGTTCCCCTGACATTTTACTTTGCATTAGTTTAAAGCTGCTTTGTGTATCTGACATGATGTGTTTTGCTCATTAATATCCTGCTGATTGCCATGAAGATATTGTAGTGGAGCCCCTGAGCTGAGCCCCATAGGCATGAAACTTGACTTGAATGGTTGTCCTGTGTCCGTGCCACCACAATAAAGCTGCCTGTCACTGAGTTGATGCTGACTGACCTCAGGCAGCAATAAAAAAAAAAAAAAAATTATTATTAGTTATGAAAATTAAACCAAAAATATAAAGGCTCATACACCACTTTCAGACTCACACATAATAAAAACACACAATCTAACTCAGAAGGGAAGACAAACTTTTATCGAGCAAAACACCACCAATCATGAATGGGAACACAAGACATGAGCTCTTTAAACAGACAATTAAACTAAAAAGACAGGTGCTACAAATCAACTAGGAAATCTGCACCAGCAGCTGCTATATCAGCATTACCAACAATCTGAATTATCAAGCAGGAAACATTTAATTTACTTCTGTTCTCTGCAGAATGTTCCTTCATATATAATTCAACCCTGGCACATAAAATGTCACACTGCTATCTTTCAAATGAACCAAAATATTATTCAGCACACCTGCAAGATGTTGAGTGGTACCGCCTCCAAATAATGGCAGCAACCAACAATGAAGCTTCTTACAGTTAACATTAACCCAAACAGTTCCAGTGTTCAAAACCACAACCAAAGAACAATATAACCTCCAAACAGTTGATGGATGTTTTCTTTTTCAGAGGAATATTATGGTGAGAATTATTTTTAGTTTGTCCTTATCCTTATTTATATGTTATTCTTTTGTTTACTTTTTTTTTAGGTTAAAGTTTTAAAATGATTTACATAATGTACATGGTTGGTGTTTGTGCATAACACAAGGAAAGTAACACACACTAACAACATACTGTTGACATTTTTGATTTTAAAGAATAATGAAATAAATTTACTTATGATTAACTGAGGATTAACAGTTTTTAACATACAGTACACAGGGGTACACAATAAAATATCCTAGTCACATGACATAACATGCTCCACCACAACTCAGTGACGGAAGAGACTAACATTACTCTTTGCTTAGCTTTTAACTGTAGCACTCTGTTCCATAATATTTAAACAACTGTTCTTCCAAGCTGATAACAACTCTTTCACCCAAACAAAAATGTGTGTGACATCAGAAGCATAAAGAAAATGTCAGAACAACTCGTCACTTTCAACAGTGTGATGTAAATAAAACATAAATCATTATTATGAACAAGTATACTAGTGGAAAAAAAACACTGGAAAATAATCAAGAGAACTGCAGCCTTGGCCATGCTCTGGTTTGGAAACTCTCATATTCACACTGGCCACTTTAATTGGAACACCTGTACAGCTGATCATTTATGCAATTATCGAAGCAACAAATCACAAAATCACAACGTATTAAGGGTCTAGGGCTGTGGAAAGCCTTTTGATGCGTGAGGTCTTAGGAGAAGGCCTAGACTGGTTCGAGCTTACAGAATGGCTATCCCGACTAATCACGCTTTACAACGCTTTACAGGTGGCGTTTATGATCTCTCCCCTCTCACACATACTTCTCCCCACGCACATTAACTGCAGTTACTCTGCTCAACCAGGGTGAAGTTGTCTCCCTACAGGCCCTCGTCGATTCAGGGCGGGACGAGAGCTTGATGGATCGTTTGTTTGCCAAGAGGTTGGGGATCAGAGAGGTACTACTCTCCCAGCCTGTCTCTGCCCGAGCCCTAAATAATCAGCTCCTCAGCCGGGTCACTCATAGGACGGAGACTTTGCTTATGACTATTGGGGGGGTCCATTCTGAGCCTTTCACCCCCTAGAGTGTCCGCATCACCCCCCATGTTCTAGGGTTCCCATGGCTAAGGGCCCACAACCCCCACGTCATCTGGGAGACAGGGGTGATTAGGAGTTGGGACCCCGCCTGCAGTTCCATGTGTCGTGTGCCGTTCCCATCAGCTTGCCACCCCCCAGGGGAGGGGACGGGGTGGGTGCGGGAACCAGACCCTAGTGATTATCCGGACTTGTCCAGGGTCCCCCCATGCTACCATGACCTCAAGGAGGTCTTCAGTAAGTCCAGGGCCATGTCTCTCCTGCCCCATCACCCGTGGGATTGTTCTATTGACCTCTTGCCCGGAGCTCCCATTCCCAAGGCCCAACTATATTCCCTCTCGGGTCCCAAAAAGAAAGCAATGGATCAGTATATCCAGAGCTCCTTGCGGGCCAGCAGGCCAGAGCAGGCTTCTTTTTTGTGGAAAAGAAGGATGGCTCACTCCACCCCTGCATAGACTATCACGCCCTGAACAACATCATGGTGAAGAATCGGTACCCGCTTCCCCTCATTTCCTCCACGTTCGAGCTGCTCCAGCAGGCCCGGGTATTCACCAAGCTGGACCTGCTGAACGCATACCACCTGGTCAGGATACGTGAGGGAGACGAGTCGAAGACCAGATTCAACCCACCCATGGGCCACTACGAGTATTTGGTCATGCCGCTCGGGCTGGCCAACACCCCCGCTGTCTTCCAGGGGTTCATCAATAAGGTACTGCGTGAGTACCTAAATGACTTTTTTTTGTCTACCTTGACGACATACTTGTGTTCTCTCCAGACCTTGCCTCCCACCAGCGCCATGTCCGTCAGGTCTTGAGCCGTTTGTGGGAGAATCAACTATTTGTGAAGGCGGAGAAGTGCGAGTTCCACGCCACGTCGGTCTCATTTCTGGGGTTCATCGTGTCCCCTAACCACGTCCAGATGTACTTTGAGAAGGTCAGTGCCATTTCAGACTTTTCCCACCATGTCACGCAAAAAGGTACAGCAGTTCTTAGGCTTCTCAAATTTTTACTGGAGGTTAATTCGGAATTTCAGTTCCGTGGCGGCGCCCCTGCATGCCCTAACTTCTCCCAAGGTCCCGTTCCAGTGGACCCCGGAGGCAGAGGGGGCCTTCTGGTGACTCAAGAGGCTGTTTACCACTGCTTCGGTACTGAATATTCCCGACCCCAAGCAGCAGTTTATCGCCGAAGTAGATGCTTCCAAAGTTGCGTTAGGGGCAGTCCTGTCTCAGCGCTCCCCCAAGGATGACTGGATTCATCCCTGTGCCTTCCTGTCCCGCAAGTTGTCCCGGCAGAGAGCAACTATGACATGGGTAATCGGGAGCTGCTGGCCATCAAGGTCACCTTGGAGGAATGGAGGCATTGGCTGGTAGGGGCAGATCAGCCCTTCCTGGTATGGACAGACCATAAGAACCTGGAATACCTCCGGTCGGCTAAGCGACTGAACTCACGACAAGCCAGATGGGCCCTCTTCATCAGCCGGTTTCAGTTTACCCTCTCCTATCAGCCGGGCTCACAAAACACCAAGCCAGACGCGCTGTCCCGGGTCTGGGAATCAGAACCGTCTGCCTCAGAACCAGAACCCATCCTACCTTCTGACCGGGTGGTGGGAGCTGTTTCTTGACAGATCGAGGAGGCGGTCAAACAGCCAAGGCGGGAGGGACCCTCCCCCGAGGGGTGCTCGCGCAATCGCTTGTTTGTACCCGAGAGACTGCGCTTGCAGGTGATACATTGGGCGCACACATCCCTGCTGTCTTGTCACCCGGGAGTTAAACCCACTATGTTCGTCATCAAGCAGTGGTTTTGGTGGCCGGCTCTAGCCAAGGACATGGCGGAGTACGTTGGGGCATGCCCGGTCTGCACCAGGAACAAGACACCACGTCAGCCCCAGATGGGGCTCCTCCAGCCGTTGCTGGTGCCGCATCGACCATGGTCGCACATCTCCTTGGACTTCGTCACAGGCTTGCCGCCTTCAAGGGGAAATATAATGGTGCTTACAGTGGTCAACCAGTTTTCAAAGATGGTTCACTTTATCCTCCTGCCCAAGCTGCCCTCAGCCAAGGAGACCGCCTGGATCTTGATCACCCAGATCTTCCGGATACACAGCCTCCCCACAGATGGTGGTTGGGGGCCACCGTCAGCCTGTCCTCTGGCTACCACCCCAAGTCCAACGGCCAGACACAGCGGCTGAACCAGGACCTGAAAACCTGTTTGAGATGCCTGGTTTCACAGAACCAATCCTTGTGGAGTGAGCACCTCACTTGGGTGGAGTACGCCCGCAATTTGCTTCCTACTACAGCCACCGGGATCTCCCCTTTTCAGGCTGCCAACCAGCCCTATTTCTGGCCAATGAGAAGAAGATAACAGTCCCCTCAGCCCATGCCTTGGTTAGGCAGTGCTGGAAGATTTGGGCCGCGGCCAGGCGGTTGCTCCTCAGGGGCCAGACGCGCATTAAGATGGCAGCTGATCATTGTCGTCGTCCGGCAACAACCTATGCCCCCAGCCAGTAGGCATGGCTATCCACCCAGTACCTTCCCCTGCAGGTCCACTCCAGGAAGCTGGCGCCAAGGTTTGTCAGTTCGTTTCCGGTATCAAAAGTTATTAACCCTGTGCCTGTGCATCTGAGACTCCCCAGGTCCCTCCGTGTGCACCCAACCTTCCACATCAGCAGGCTGAACCCAGTCCAAGAGAGTCAGCTGGTGCCCTCCACCAAGCCCCCGCCGCTGCCAAAAATGGTCGACGGTGGACCGGCCTAAGCCGTTAAGAGACTCCTGGCGGTACGCAAGAGAGGTTGGGGAAGACAATTTTTGGTGGACTGGGAGGGTTATGGACCTGAGGAGCGCTCCTGGATACCCGTAGGCTTCATCGTGGACCAGAGTTTGATCGACGATTTTTACAAGCAAAATCCGAACACTGCAGGCCCGTCAGGAGCCGGTCCTATGGGTGGGGTACTGTTAGAACCTGCCAGGGAGTGTGAATCATGTTCTCTCATGTTTGTTCTGGCTCTTTCTCTGTCCAGGTTACCTGAGTCTCCCGCCCTTATCATCCCCACCTGGTCCGCATCAGTGGTCCTGGATAAAGGCCCGGCATCTTCCCCTGGCCACCTGCCAGATCGTCTCGTGCTGTAACAGAGAATTGTGCTTCTCACAGCCACACCACGATCCAGCTACCCTTGCCACAGCACTCTCATTCACCTTGTTTATTCCTGAACACCTTAATAAAGGATCACTGCGTTTACCGTATTTCCTGTGTGTCTGTCCTGCATTTGGGTCTATCAGTTTCTGGGTATCAGGTCTAACACCAAGATTGCAAAATACATTTATACTTTCATGTTGTATTAAAATTTTTCTTTAATTCTTCAAACATTTTGTAAAACTAAAATCGTTAACGTATATTTCAGATTTAAGTTGATAAAAATTCCTGTGATATCACTTATCAAGTCTTGGATATTCATGACCATTTTTAACTGGAACAAGCATTGCAAGAAGAGAACCCCAGTGTTAATCTCATAACATCACTCAGTGCAAGCACACACTATTTACAACTGTGTTCTTTAACATGAAAAAAAATTGCTGTGGTGAAAACCTTCACCTTCCATTTTGAGGGTAATTTTTAATACAAATGTCAACATTCTGTATATTTATGGAAGGATTTAAAGTGCACAAATATTTTACAGAGAAATGTATTGTATTGCTCTGCAATGGCCTGGCGAGCTGTCCAGGGTGTACCCTGCCCTCGCTCAGAGTTGGCTGAGATGAGCGCCAGCCTCCCTGTATTCCTAATTAGGACTAAGCAGTTGAATGAATGAATGAATGTATTGTATTGCTGAAAGGAATAAAGCAGGCAATACAAGAGACCAAGTATATACTCGTGTGGGTTAAAAGATCAGAAAGTAAGAAATAAGTTAAAACATTTATTATTCAAAAGAATAACATTTTTTA
>JAOUQZ010004500.1:0-16122 GCA_028564935.1 Neosilurus hyrtlii
ATATATAATTTTTTTTTTTTTCAAGGTTATGGCTCATAAACCCATGTTTTGCTCTCCCAAGTTTGTAAAAGTACCTATATGCTGTATCTCAAAAATCGTAACAGATACAGCACTGTACGAAAATATCTGCAATACTCAACTTTCGATAGATTTCAAGTTATAAAAGAAAAACCTAATTTTTGCCTGTTTTCGGGCAGACATCTTGGATTTTTGCATGGCCAACAGTATCTTTAAAAAGAGTAGGATTTAAAGAGTACAAAATTGTACCAAATTTCATGCTTGTATTACTATTTGAACGATTCTTTCACTTTTCTGCTCCACTACTACAGGTCACTGTGTTGCAGCTTGACTCACTTTCTCTTCGGAGTCAGTTCACAGTATCCAGGAATATTGAAACTTCTAAAGGGTTAACAAACTTTCAGGTACCACTGTAGCACATTTTTGTTCATGTTTTATTTATTTATTTATTTATTTATTTATTTATTCGTTTTATCTGGTAAATATTTTTCATCTTACCTCATAGTATTATTCACAAATGCACATTCAGACTTGCTTGAGACTTTGTGTTGTTTTTCAGGTCAAAGATGAAAATGAATTGAACAGACATGTTGTTTCAGAGAAAGACATGCCTAGGCTTCCCAAATGTAGCCACTTGTTAAAATGTGTAAACCTAACATTTGTTCCTAACAACAAATTCAGGATTTTGTTTTTAATAATTGTTCTAGGGTCATGAAATGAAGAGAAAAGTATGAAGTGAAATATAGTATATTTAAACTAGGAGCGTGATTATTTGTGATGTGAAGCAGTCTGGTTATTATGAGTTGTTGTTTTTTTCATCTCATAAAAGGAAATTATACATTACTCATACAGAGAGGGAAGTGAAATGGCATAAATTTACAAACGTTAAGGAGCAAAATCAATGTACATTTTTTGTAGGCATTCAAGTATCACAGCATGTTGCTGGGTTTGATACAAGAGGAGTTTTGGAGTTTCACATGCATAATTATCAGGCCCAGATGTATTATACAATAATGTACTGATGACAAATGTATCCATCGTATAGCCATGGGCAGGCATACTTTTTCAGGAAAGGGGTTCAAGACCAATATCAGTTTCTTGAAGCTGTGTATCATTTACACTACTGAATACCACAGACTCTGTGTTTTTTCTATGGGGAAAATTTAATTAAAAAGAAATGATGACCAAATTTGGAAATATTACCAAAAATGTAATCAGTTTAAGAGTGACAAATGTTATTTTAATGTGAAATGGAGGATGCTGATTGTCTTACTTCATTATAGTCTTTATTCTTATACCATATAATCACGCTGCTGCCACTTTTTAAATTCCTGTACTTTATGAAATGTTAATTGTGAACCTAGAGGGTGTACACAAATTAGAAATATAATATTTATATCAATTAGAAGCTTCTTATATAGCAGGTCTTTATTACTATTCAGATTATTACTCTCTGTAGCACACTTCATCATTTCCTGCCTCTTGTCCATCCTTACCACACAGTGCAGGTCCTGTCCATTATCCATGTTTATATGCGTGAATTTTTTCATATCTTTAGCCAGTTTGGTGTTTCTTTTATTTATGATCTTTGAAGGTGTATTGTTCTGGCGTAAAGGTGGGTATTCTAGCAGTGATGCATGAGGGAAAACACAGGATGCTGCAATGAGTGTGCGGCAGGCATTATATTAAGTGACCTGTCTTTTCAACAATTACTCATTTTATAAAATCTGTTAAGCAATACAAAACAAATAAACAAAACAAAAAACCTAAAGGTGAGCAGATTCAATGAATTTAAAACAAAAAAAGTTTTAATGGACTATTACTAACTGGCTGACATACACATCATTACCACAGTGCTGAAAAAAGAACCTGTATGCTGTGGTAATAATGTGCAGTATTTCTTTAAATCATGGTATTATTTAAAAAGGTGAACAACTGCCAAGCTACAGCATGGTGCTTATCAGGAACATTTCAAATGTCTCTTTATAGCTTAAGCATCAACCATTGTGGTGTAATTGAAAAGTATATTGTCTCTGAATGATTAAAAAGCAAGATCTGGCAAAATGTCCTTCTAAAAACTTGTACTTTCCTTTCACGTAACCAAAACCCCAGCTTGACAGTTCCCTTAAAAATTGGAGCAAGCGAACAGGGAGAGAAATGAACTGTTAATAAAATAGGGCAATTTGTGTTATTCTTGATCCATTCATATGTAATACATTGGGGCTATTAGAGATGAAGCAGGAAAAAAATGTCACTGAAACTCTTCTCCAGGCCTGTTGGGTCAATCTTTCTAAAATTGCTTGTTAAGAAATAAGGCCTGCTGTGACTGAAAGTTAACAATCATTCATCATGGTTGGGTGTCTCTGAGAGAAGCTCATAGACATCTATTGAATCATACTAGGCTAGTGTCTCAAGAACTATTTAAACATTCCAATTTCATAAGACCAACAGAAAACAATTTTTATTTAAGGTGATTTATTATTTAGGATGGCTGTACTGCATCTAGTGTTTGAGCGCAACACAGGTAATAATTTGAAAAGTTTTTTTAACCCACATATTATCCATCACATGCTTTTTTCCCCCCAATCAAGTGCAATTTGGAGCTATCATTGCGTGTTGTGCACATTTTCTTTTATAAATATGGACATTGACAAGCCATTGACATTGATAAGTTCTTGATAGAATTTGCACACATGTGATTAACACATCCACCTCACAGCAAGAACTCTTGAGCATTTCTGTGTGGAGTTTATATGTTTTTCACATGCTTGTATGGGTTTCCTCTGGGTACTCCAGTTTCCTCCCACAGTCCAAAAACATGCACAGTAGGCTAGATGGCTGTTCCAAATCACCCCTAGGTATGAGAGTGAGTGTGAATAGTTGTGTGTTGGCCCGGCCATGGCTTGGCGAGCTGTTCAGTGCTGCCCTCGCCCAGAGTCGGCTGGGATGGGCACCAGCCTCAATCCTAATCCTAATTAGGATTAAACTGCTTAGAAAATGAATGAATGAATGAGGGAAAGCATTCAGAAACAAAACGTACTTTTGTAGCTTTACACTAATTTGACTATAATCTTTAAAGTCTTAATCATTTTAAGTTTTTAAGGTCACTGTAGAGAACCTCAAACTGTTGGAGGGACATTGCACATGAAATCTTGACATGTTGTTCCCACAGGCTGTAGCAGTGTTAAAAGTTTTACAGCTAAGACAAGAACACTATGTGCACTGCCCTGGTCTGCCTCAGGGCTGTGACCGGCCTGGAAGACAAAATAATCCCTGCTAGATGCTTGAAAACTTAAACACAACCACACATTATAGTGAAAGACTGTTCTATACATGAAAGCAAGTACTCTATAAATACTGCATGCCAGTGTTCCTGTTTATGTCTGAATTTTTTATGTTATATATGACAGAGTATGTTTGTTCTCACTAGAACACACAATGACAGATGACAGACTTTGTTCAGCAATGATTAATATCATAGACAATGCACAAATCTTTTCTAGTAACACTGGGGAAGATGGAGGATAAATTAAAATCAGTCGAGAACCTCTATACTCCTCTATCTTATTATAATCAACAGTAATTGTATGGAAACCTTATGGTAGTACTTTCTTTATCAGCTGTAATTCTGATCATACCCTTATATGGCAGATATAAACGTGTAGATTTGAAAATCTTTTTCGTGATGGATGTCAAATAGTGCTCTTACTCCACAAGAGAAACAGTAAGCAAAGGTGTCCGAGCCCATGTTTGGCTCTTCGCTCTGGGCTTGTGTATAAGACAAACACTGGAACATTGTGTGTACCTCTATGTTTAACACCATAATTAAAACAAACCTGGCAGCAAGCAGATGCCACAAGGTGAATTAAGCACCTACTTGTCTGCTGGGTGATGAGGATTTTGGCTCAGTCAGTCAGAGCAGTTGGTTGAGCTCAGCAATAAGAGTTGATTCCATCAGCTCTCAAACTCTTTGTCCATTTTCCCCCAAGAAACAGCTAAAGTTGTTTGTCTTTGCTTACCTGAAAATAAAATTTTTCAATAAAGTCATATTTAAGATTAAAGATTCAATGAAAGACTGAACATTAAATTTCACCTCTGGTGTTAACCCATCTTTACACACCTGTGGTGAGCACACACAACCACTAGGCTCTGGAACAGTGGGCAGCAAACCTCTGTCTGGGTGACAGTTGGGGGGAAAAGGACTGGCCTTAGCTTTCTTGCCAGTCTGGGAATCAAACCAGCAACGTTTCAGTCACAAGCTTGTTTCTCTAACCTACCCCCATGTATTAGTGAATTAACACTAAACATTGCCTTGCATTTGTTTTAAAGTCCACCCATCTTCATTACCCACTTTATCCTGGTATAGTAGATCTGTTGTTTATGGTGAACCCAAAGAAAAAGCATGTCAATGCAGCAGACATGTGAAAAACTCTATTAATATTATGGTACTTGCCGTGTCTGTGCTTAATTTTCCTTAAAATACATTTCCATGATAGTCCCATCTTTCTTTATCCTGATATTTATTGACTTCTCCAATACACTTCACTTTACACATCATTTCAACAAGCAGCAGTGCGGTCGAATCCTGATGTTGTCTCATTCAAACACAAAAGAGAATCAATGGGAATCAGCATGTCTTTTTCTCACCAAAACTAGCTCGAAATAGTTCTGTTTGTAATGTAATGGCAGTAGAGAATCATGAATATGAAATTCAAGAGGTGGAAACATGCACCATTGTATTAATCAGCATTCTATTTGTTATGCATCTAAAGCAAGTGCATTTTTTTAATGATCAGGGAGGCAGAACTGTGTAATCCATAGAGCTAAAATAATGAGAAAGCAAACTGGTCACATGATTATATTCATTCATGGAATGACAGGAATCATCTGTATTCAGATCACAATGACGAACATGCACTCTGGGTTATCGCAGTAAGGTGGCTCACTGTCATCTCACAAGAAGTTATGGGTTCAAAACCTTTGTGGCTGGTGGGGGACTTTCTGTCTCAAGTTTACATGGTCTCACTGTGCTTGCATGTCTTTCTTGCATGGGGTTCAATTCATGGGCTCGAGTGCCCTCCCACAGTCCAAAGATAAAGTCAACTCGCTACTCTACACTGCCCATAGGTGGGCACTTCAGTAGCTTTTAAAGGATACCAGTACTACACTGCTGCAATCCAGAGTGCCCAAGTAAGATGCAATGAAAAATAGGCGTTCTAGGCTTGTTTGAATTTCTCTGTAAAATTATGCCTCAGGTGCTGCTATAGTGGTCATTATGTTTAAATCAATAATTTCTCCAAAATTAGAAGCCTTATATATTTAATAACATTTTTTGGGAGAATTTGCTAATCCATTTTAATAGTACATTTTGCGTAAAACATTAGACATCTGTTTATAGCAATGCACACTGTGTCATAGTTTCTGCATTTAGGTGACACAAGTGCAGGACTTTTTGGTGTAGCTTTATTTTGGGGGCACAAAACAAACTGAAACTGAGGAGAAAGATGCACGAGGCCTCTGCCAAAGCTTGTGAAAAAATAAATATAGAAATAAAATAAAAATAAAAATAAAAGAAACAGTTCAATAGGCAAACAGATTAAAACACTTAGTCAGTGTCTCAGGCTGGTTTGCGGATCATAAACTAAACTGATAGCATGCTGTCTGGATACCGGCGTGGAATATGTGAGCCAGGCAGGGCAGCATGTGTCTCTGAAAATACACAAAAAGACAAACAACAGGTAAGAGAAACACAAGAGTACATAACGATGTGCGTAAAAATGTCAGACTGCGGGCAGCCAATAGAAAGCTCAGGGAGTAACAAGAAATAGTAACTTAACTGATAACAGGTGTACAGATGGATGCAAAGGTAAAATGTAAACCCCGGCCTAGAAGTCTGGGGAGGTGTAGCGGTCTCAGGGATGTGACATTCATTTACACATCCATTGTTTATTATACAGAAATAAATGTACAAATTATTCTGAGAATTGAATTTATCAGATATATCCAGTTTTATAAATCGTATGGACTCATAAACACAGTGTGATACTGATGAATTTTCAGCCAAAGAATATACAGATCTTTATATACTGTATTTAAATTAGCTCCCAACCTTAACATTAAAGGGCATGTTGAAAATTTACACCATTAGCCGGATCAAAAAAATCCAACTGTTTGGTTGGGAAAATATCACTTTGACTGAAGACAGCTAGCAGCAGTCTGTACCATTTTGCTTTTCAGTATATCATTTTCATAGTTCGCATTCATCAAAACCCCTAATTCTCTTGAGCACTCAAACAGTTGTGGAACTTTCTACAAGCGTACCAGGCCATTAGTGTACCTTATGCCATTCTGGCTTGATGTTAATGACAATTTACATTATGAATCTGGTCTGTAATTCCAGTCAAACTAGTTGTAACTAGTAATCACAGTGTTTCTTGTTATTTTATGTTTCAAGACATAACCATAGCCATTATAAACAAATTTTGTAGCAAAACACTGTTTTTTTATGTTACTGTGACTAGTTTTACATATGTGGTGTTATGCATGGAATGTTATCATAAACCTGAGAAATGAATACACTGGGTGCAGAATTACATATTGCAGTTTTTCTTAAGAACATTACTGGCATTTTTACAGGATTATATCAGAATGCATCAGAGTCTGCATTTGATTTAATGCCAATACAAATCAGGAAGTTTGATAGACTAGAAAGTTTGCTTTACTTCTATCTAGTTGTGTACTTCCACAACTATTGATTGCTACAGTTCATGATAGGTGAAAGAGCACTTAACAGTCCTTCAGTAAAATATCATACAATCCATCTTGCAGCCATGTTAGATCACTTACACTTTAATGAAGTAATGATGGTTTCCAGTAACAAAATCTTTTTCATTCTCCATGAGTTCTGTGATGTTTAGAGATTGGCAATCAATTTTCTGTTAATTTTACTCACCTTGAATGTAAGCAAATGTAGCTGAGTTCTGTTCATACTGCACCACATTGTGGACTCCCTCTGCCTCCCTCTGCCTCTCCCACTGCCCCTTTCCATCGATTTCTACTATTCATAAATAACCTTGGGTGCGTTCGTTGCCATTTTTGTGTAGAGCTATCTTATGTGTTTTCAGAATGGTATCAGCAGGTGGTGAAGCATTTTTTGAATTCAACAGGAAGTAGTGCCTTATAATAATACACTCGTTTGACTTGCTGTGTACAAATGTAGATATTTGGTATTAAAGAAAACATTTCAAGGAGGAAAGGGAATTACATTGTTCAAGGCAGCTAAATATGAAGCTAATTTGTTAATTCATGAACAACACTGATCCCGAGAAGCAATATGGCAGCCACTCAGTGAAAGCGGAAACAGAAATATCTGAGGGAGTAGTGGTTACTGCTGGACATAGCCGAGAGATATAAAAGACCTCTCCTCAGATATAAAAGTAATACTGGCCTCAACATCGTACCCACACCACATGTTGAGACAGAAATTGCAAAGGTTTCCCAAGTGGTCAAGCCCAGGAAAACAATGAAGAAATGAATATAGAGATAAAAGTTACTTTACATGGATTTCATGTTACGTCTATTGCTTTGGGAGAATCCAATCCAAACAATGAACGTTGAACTGACACTGACAATTTGATAACATGACTCACATATTAAACACTGAGAATGGCTCATAAGCCAATCAAAATCACAAGCCAATACATCCTTGCATTCCTTATAAACACACTCCATTTTATCACACCATTACCAATATACTTTAGGAGACCCGCATATCTCCTGTCATCTGTTCTGAAACACCAATACATCATTTTTATAGCCACACCTTTTTATTTTTACTGGAACACATCTGTATTGACAGGGTACGTATTAGACCTAGGTAGTATTTATTGCTGACTGTAGTACTGATTTCTGTTCCACTAAAATCAAAATTGGGTGTTGTGATTTATTTATTTATTATTTGTGTTTTTGAAAGCATAATTCAATTCACACTTTAAGCGGATCGGCTCACTTTGGGAGTTGTAAAAGCAATTGCATGTGGAGATGGAGATGTGAGGATGTGACATCACAGGCAGCGTGAAAAGACTGTGTGTGAGAATGCTGATGACAATGGTGCTGAAGAGATATGATATGCTATTTTGGTATGTAGCTGAGGTTCCTCTATCAGTCTGTCTGCCAGAAGGGTGAAACTTTAGGTCATCTAGAGGTTGCTGGAGTTGAAGCAGAGAGAAAACCCAACTGCAGTTGCTCATGAATTTTTAATTAGCAACACCCTCAAAACACCCCACCCCCCCATCCCCACATATACCCCTGAGGATTACTGTGTCCTCAGTTGTAAGCCAAGCTGTGTGGTGAAGTAGCATTGCCATTCATTAATTCACATTTCAGATTTTTTTTTAAATCATGCCCTGGGAGATTTTGATATGATTGGTATTGCATGTAATATTCATTTATACAGGCCAAAGCGAAAACCATTACCACTGTTTGTCTTGCCAAGTTTGTATGTTCCTCCTCCATTATTCAGATAGAAAGTTTTTACCCCCAGTTTTTACCATCAGTTTTAGTCATTGTCATTTCAAACCCACAAGCAAGGTGAAGAGAAACACATGCTGATCTAAGACATGTTAAGCCAGCCACTGCATCGTATTGATCTTCTGCTCATACAACATCACTGGGCAGCTGAACACGCTTAAAGGAGAGTGTGCGTATTTTCAAATCTATGACACCTGCAACTGTCTCCCATCTGTCTTTGTTTGTTTGTTCGTTTTTGACAGGTAATACAGTGCTATCATTCCAACCCAAAGAACAGTGCCATGTATACTCTCTTTCCACACAACTTAATACTCCCAGATGGCTGATTGATCTTCCCAATGTTTTTCCAGTCTTCAACTGTCCGGGTTCAGTGAGTTTGTGCCCATGATAACCTTAGATTCCGGTTCTTGGCTTATAGAAATAGGACCTGATGTTGTCTTCCACTGCTGTAGCCTCAAGGATCGATGTGATGTACATTACACAATACTTTTCTGCTCATTATGGTTGTAAAATGTGATTATTTGAGTCACCATACCCTTAATCTCAACTGATATGAGCTTTCTCGTCAGCAATACTTTTCCGCCTGCAGAACTAGTGCTGAGTCACTGTTGTTGTTTCTGTGTAAATGTTAGAGGCAGTGTTGTGTAAAGATCCTGGGAGATCAAGAGTTTTTGAAATTTTCATACTTATCTGTCAACAAAACCCAATGTCAAAGATTGAGATCACTTCCTCTCCTCTCAGTTCTTATTTGATAGCTCCTGACATGTGCAGTGTGAGTGACCCAATATGACTGATTAAACAATTAGAGGAGTAGTGTACAGGTGTTCCTAATAAAGTAGCCTGTGACCGTATATTGAAGATGTCCATGTACCTTACACTGTAGATGACAGGGAAACTAAACCCAAGTGAATGAATTCCATGATGTCCATGAATCTACTGTTTGTTGTCCATATAGGATAGATATTTAATATTATTTGCTAGTAGTTAATTGTCTTTTTATGCATTATTAATTAAATAAAAATTCACCTGTTGGCCTTAGTTCACTTTTGGCTTCACTTCTTGCAGCCTTTCCTTCTTTAATAACATTATAGAAAATATAATGAATAAAACATGATTGGGCATGGTGTTATAAGCAAATGCTCAACAGGGTAGATTTCTTCATGTTTATTATATTTAAATTAAGCAGTTTGGTAATGATTACAAATTTTGGCTATTAAATTATGATTTTGTGTTCATAAAGAACATTCTCTTCCTGCTGTTACTTACATTATAGTAGTTGTACAATCCTTCCTTAACCACACTCTTTCTTTTTCTGTCATGTTAAGGTAATAAGTTAATAAGACAAACATAAATAAATAAGTAAATAAAATACAGCTTGTAATTTTAATCACAGTCCTCTGTTCTGAAAAAAACATCATAACTCTGATGTGGAGGCACCTTCCATAAATATTAAAGCTACAGTAGGCAATCTGAAAAGCTAACAAAATCTGAAAGTAGCATCTCTTTCGGGCTCTGGCGAAACACTCCCCTGCCCTCACCTCCACATGCACAAGCTCCACTCTGCTGGTTCCTGCACGGTAGGGTCACACACGAGCAGGGAGACATGGGCATTTGATTGGATATCTCCCATCAGACCGCAAGGCTCTGATTGGCAGTTTTACAGGTTTACAGTGGCTACAGACAACAGTTTTTTTTCCTGACCTTTTTCAAATGTCATAGGTTATTGATTGCCGTCAGGGTATAAAGACCATTTCAACCAATGTAACAGCTAAAAATGTACCAACCCCAGCTTTATCTAAACATCCTTCTTAAAGAAAGCTTCAGCATTGAAGTGATTATATATTTCATTTTGTTAAATAACAAAATAAAAAATCTGTTTACTTTTATGTGGGCATCAAGTTACTATAGAAACACCAATAAATCAGAATAAGAACATACAGTATACCATAAATAACAAATTACTGTGATTTGCCTTGTAGCTGCACTGCTGTTAGAGCTGTGCTGTAATAGAAAATTAATTAACAGCTACTGAGTCACAACCAGGAAAACATCAGTGCCATGGTATATAAAATGTTTCATTACTTTACAGAACTTTGCATGTTTCACCATCTTTCCCAAATCAAGCATTCAGCTCACTTTAAACTGTTCCCAGGCTCAGCTGTCATAGTGTGCAGATGGCTAACTCTAGTGTATTGAATGAATTTAAATAAATACTCCATTGCATATTCTCTCTTTGCAGTGTCACAGAGAAGGATGTCCCACTGTGATGTGAGAGCCCTTTTGTGAAGGTATGTTCACCACTGGCTTTGCCAAGGGAGTTTTTTGGCATTATCTCAGCATGCAGACCTTTCTATGACATGTTTATTTATTTATTTTGTCCAAATGGCCAGTGCACTTCACACAACCTGCCAGTGTTATGGCAGGTATTATGTGCACATCATCGACAAGAATGGAGAAGGAGAGCGTAATAATGGCTGTCTGAAAAGCATCAAGCAGGAGGGGTACTATTATCATGACCAATATTGGTGAAAAAGAGCAATGAATGAGTGCTGGTGACATACAAACCTTCTTCAAATGCGGGCATTAAAATATGCCAGAGCCAACGATTTCCAGGCAAGTCTGTGGCTATGCGTACTGAAATGTCTCATCTAAATTAACACTGGATGTCAAACTAACAGTGATTTACAATACATTTTTTCTTTATTTTTTATTAGTTTTTTTTTCCTTTTATTTTTTGGACTAAATGTAGCATATAACTCTCACCCACTACACAACCTTCAGGTGTTTCAGGAGAGCACCTTCAGCCACAGACTGATTCAGCAGGACTGAATGCTGCAGGAAGTCATTCCTGCCAGCAGTCATCAGGGTTTTTAATATACAATAATGACCTAACATACAGTCTGCTCTCTTTAAATTATCAAATGGTGCAATATTTTGTTTTATTTTTCACATTGCACATGTGCAATATCCTGTATAATATTCTGAATATTCTGTATATTTTGAATAACTGTATGGCTCTTTTTAGTCTTTTTAGTCCTTTTTTTTTAACAAGTCCTTTTATAATTTATAAATTTGGGGTTGTTTGGGTGCTGCTGCTGTAAAAGGATCAGTAAAGTATTATTCTATTTTATTCTATTCTATTTTTTTGTCTGTTCTAGCAAATGTGACTAGTAAGACATGAATTCATATGTATCTGAAAACAATGACTCAGCATCAAGTCAGACAATGACAGGCCACACAGAAGGCTAGAATGTATAATTCTATAGATTCTGTTAAGTAACATACTATTCAAATAGATTTGGGTGTGAAAACAGCATCCATTTGACTTCTGCTTAATTGTGTTTCATTGAATCTCCCTCTTCCCCAGTGTAGCAATAAGAGATGCCTTTTAAGGTTTCCATTATGTCCACGCAGAGCCATGCTTCACATTCACACAGAAGGATTAGTTAGCAAAATATCAGCTCTGTATAAACAGTTTATTTTGGAAAGTGACATGCCAATGTAGAAACTTCCCAGGACAGGATAAATGATTGAATGCCTAGACATATCACATAGTTCATCTTTACTGAACTACATTTAAATTATATACTCATACTTTTTAAAATTTGCTTTAAATGTCAAATCATGTGGAAAAAATTAAAACAAGGTTCCCATGTTCAAGTAACGAATAAAGTAGCCATCTCACGGGATTGGAAGAGATACAAACTCAGTAAACAGAATAATTAAGAAAATTTGTGGTTGGTGTTCCTATGGGTGTTCAACCAAAACCTCTCTAGTTAGTGTCCCTTGAGGCTAAATCACTTGATGGTCTGTTAGAATGGGATAAAAACCTTCAGTGCTCAGCAAGTTATCTGCTGACATGTCATTTTAATATAATAACACATTCTCAGAGCTACTTACTTCTCTCTAGGCACTTGACCATTCTTTGTTGTTTTATAATTCCTTTTGCATTTGCAACTGAAACATCTTTGGCATCAGCAGTGAGCTGAGTAGAACAAAAATCCCTCCAGAAAAAAAAGCTGTTCAGAAAACACACCATGAGCCTGAATAAAAAGAAAGCTCTACACGTTCTTATTAAACATTGCATTCATAGTGCTAATTAAGTGATTGTTATACAGAATATTATACGAGGGTGGATCAATAAGTAATTCCTCCTCAGTCAACACATCTTTATAAATGAACAAATCATGGAAAAATTAACACTGCTTATAGCCTGTACACAGAGCTACTGTTAAACATAGTCAACATTACTTTTAATACATTTACATCATTACATACATTTAATACATTTTGCCATAGTTGAACCCAAGTATCCACTTTGGAAAAATTCTAGCATTTGTTACTTAAGTGACTTTAATGACTTTACAAATGATTTACCTTCATCCAGGTCTTTGAACCTGAAACTAAATAGGCTGTTCTTAATTAGCCCGAACAGGTAGATGTCTGAAAGCACTGAATCAGGGCTTTACTGTGGACGAGGAACTGAATTATTGAGCAGTCTGACCACAATAGTTACAAAAACATTTCTTTAAATGCTTTTCTATGCACATATCTGTGCTTCTTTGTAAGCAGAGGTGCAGTCCTTTGTTCCCTGTGTGTCTATTATTTCTTCTGCTATGAGGTTCTCCTGCAACACATTTTGCAGAACTGTCAGCATCGCTCTTCAGTTCCTTTCTATAATTCTTGTTCTTCTTGTGTAGCACATGATTAGTTGTGGTTCCATGAACTTTTCCCCTGTGTATCCATCCATCTATCCATTATCTATATCAGCTGGAACCTTTTCCAGCTGACTTCAGGTGAAAACTGGGGTATTCCATGGAAAGGTCATAAATCTAGGGCTTACACAGGCCCTGTCCATATCAGACTTGCTTCAGGTCCGTTCCGGAGACATTAGTTTTGTATAGATCACTTTAGGGCTCGTTTCCATCCACATCTGAAACAGCAGAATTGATTCTAAGACTGCTCCAAAAAAATCTGTGTTCATGCTACTAAACCTGGACCTGAATGGATACTCACTTGAGTGCATTTATGGGAAGGCATCATAGCAATGGCGGGCGGTGTAGCTGTGTATTTCTCTGTCACTAGTCGATTATTTTAAATAAATGAAGTGAAGAGTGTGGCACGGCGTCCGCGGGCTCAGCAAGGGCTTATCTCTATGGAGTTTGCATGTTCTTCCTGTGCCTATGTGAGTGTCCTCTGGTTACTTTGGTTTCCTCATACAGTGCAAAGACATGCACATAAGGTTAACTGGCTGTTCCAAACTGCCCCTAGGTATGAGTACAAATGATTGTGTCTTTTGCTCTGTGATGGTCTAGTGAGCAGTTTAGGGTGTACCGCTCCTTCTCCCAGAGTCGGCTGAGATAGGCTCCAGCCTCCCTGCTACCCTAATAGGATTAAGTAGTTAGAGAAATTAATGAATCAATGAAGAGGAGAAACAGAGAAGAGAAAGGCAAGACTGCAAAATGCACAGTGCAGCCACATGTGTTTGCTATCATGCCAAAACAAAAACCACATTACCAAAAATATATGGACACCTGACTGTCTCTTGCCCCAATCGAAAATTTTATCTAAACACTAGTAAACAGTACTTTTACTCTAGAAACCATTTAGCCTGTTGGCTCTAGTAGAGACCCAAATACGGGCACCACAGTTCGTAAGATCTACTCATACCGTTATAAGATGGCATACCTCAGCAGCCTACACATGATCTGATCATCTACACATAGTGTAGTGTAGGACATACCTGTAGTGTTGTTTTTATTCTTCATCTTTGCCTGACATGATGAATTTATCGCAAAGATCTCTCTTGCGAGTGCATATTTAACCTTCTAGTTAAGCGTGGCTTTCACCTATACAATAAAGACTAATACACCATGCCCCTGCTTCACACATTTTGCCCTTTGCATTGCTCAGTAGGTTTGCTTCAGTTCGATTCTCCTGTCTGCACTGCAAAGGCATAATTGATTTTGCAGAATCAATCATTCTAAACCACCTCGGGATCAGGTCTTGGCAGAACTGGTTTTGAGACTAATGTGGACAGATTGATTCAAAACTGATTCTGACGCTGTAGTGTGAACAGGGCCACAGAGTCAAACCATTTATGCTCACACCTATGTGCAATTTAGAGTAATCAGTTGACCTTTATTGGGCTGTGTGAGGAAACCTGGAGCACCTGCAGGAAATCCAAACATGCACAGGGAAAACATGCAAACGCTACAGAAAGACCCATATTCAAACCCCAAACCTTACTGCTGTGAGGAGACAGTGCTAACCACTACACTTCCATGCTGTCTAGTGTCTAAATTATTAAAAAAAAAAAAAAAAGAATTCCACTGAATTAAAACTCATCTACAATTGATGCAGATTTCAAACAAATACATTTTTAAAACTCCATTTGTCTGGTTTGTGGACGCCAAGCAGTTGGTCATAACAGGCACTTAAAAAAATCAGGTGAATCATTCTCTAAGCTCTGCGTGCTTTGTGTATGGGAAGCTCTATTCATATATGCAGTAGTATAAAATGTCTATGCACCCCTGTAAAATGCTGGGTTTTTGTAATGTAAAAAATGAGATCAAGATAAATATTTCAGAACTTTTCTACCTTCAGTGTTTTAATATATTCTATCAAATTCAAGAGCAGGATGGATGGTCACAAATCATCAAACAAAGCTCAGCTGACTGAATTTTTGTGCCAACAGTGGTGCGAAGTCAAGATGCATGAAAACGGTGATTCAATTATCAGGGTTATTCCACCAAATATTGATTTCAAAACTCATCCCAAGTTCAAACATTAGTATTAAAAACACTGCATCATTTATTTTTATTATTATTTTTCACCAGTTTTCATTTTCTACAATTAAATTTGAGAATAATTGGACTGGAAATTGGAAGAAATTATGTCAGTAGTTTATGGAAATAAAAAACGTATTTATATTTTTTAACATACCTATAAATGATACAACTTGAGAAAGTAATAGCTTAGCAGTGGTCTCTTAATTTTTTTCTGCAACTGTATATCTAATAAGAATGCTGGGAACTAGAGTGAAACATGAAAGGTTGAACAATATAAAAAAACACTTGAGTTTCAGATATGCACTCCCCTCAACTTCAAATATTTTATGCTGCAATGAGGATTCTGGCATAGACCTTATCCACATCTGTCAAAATATGACATTATCTCAGTTTTTCTTTTCTTTTCTTTTTGTGAGTAGACTGTGGCTCTCAGCCCTTCATAATTCATATTATAATAATTTTGTAAAGTTAGGAGACATTGTGTCTAAATTTGAAGTGGGGGTATTCTCAGAAATTATATTAAATGACAAAAAAAATAAAAGCAGTGTCTGAATACTTATTATTCTTCAGTAACAACAACATTAATAATGATAATAATAATAATAATAAATACAACAACTGGTTTATTCCCAATGTGCAACCAGTGTTCCTGACATTAGGCTCTGAATCCACTGCAATCCTGACAAGAGAGATATTATTATTATAATTATAATAATAATAATAATAATAATAATAATAATAATAATAATAATAATAATAATAATAATAATAATTATTATTATTA
>JAOUQZ010004528.1:0-16121 GCA_028564935.1 Neosilurus hyrtlii
ATATACAGTGATCTCTGGATTCCTCCCTCTCCTGAAAGTGTTTCATGAAATAGACTGGTTATATAAAATTGCCCTTACTGTCCATTAAAAAAAAAAAAAGCGAATGTGTGTGTGTGTGTGTGTGTGTGTGTGTCATCCTATCCACAATGACTTCTCCCACATTACACCTGTTGTGTTTGGGATATGCTCCAGATCCAGTGGAATGATAACCAGGATTATTAGGGCACTGTATATGAATGAAACATATTTCTCTCTTTTATTAGTGAAGGGGGCCAATAATTGTGGAACTCACTAGGATTTTTTACAGTACTTATAAGTTCATCTGGTGAAGCAAAATATTCAATATGTTATTTTTTTCATTAGACAGAGTAGAGAAAAATTGAATTTAAGCAAAGGAAATACCATCCTAAATCTCAAAATAGACATCTTTTAACACCTGTACAGCTGTGTGTGTTTCTTTGGAACTATGTGACAGATTTTTAGAAATAGGCCAAGTTTGAATGTGATTCATTTTTATTTTGGGGCAGCGTATTGAGTTTAACAGAAACTTCAATAACAGTCAGTAGTTAAATATTGGTATGACAGTGTTTGAAGAAAAGGAAATGTGTCATATGGGATATTAGCGAAGAAACGTGTGTCTTATCTCAAAACCATAAAAACAGGAAACCCAGGGAGGGGCAACTATTAAAAGACTGATAGAACTATCCTAAATGCAGATATGACACAAGTCAAATTTTTTCGTAATATACTTTTTCTGAGATGGTGATAATCAATGTTTTCCCTTTTAACAAAATCATATACATCAAATACAGAGAAAGTATAGTTCCAGAAAGTGTTTTTTTCTAAGTCACTGGATGTGTATCCTTATAACTTTATCCATCCTAACATTTTGTTTACTTTCTAGATGAAACAAGCTGGTAGTCTGTGTAGGGCCTCTGTGAATGAGTGTGATCTGGATGAGCACTGCACAGGAATGTCTGAAAAGTGTCCAGAAGACAGTTTTAAAATGAATGGAATACCTTGCAGTAATGGAGCCAGTTACTGCTACAATGGTCAATGTCCAACTCATCTCCAGCACTGCCAGAGACTGTGGGGAAATGGTACCTATTAATATATGTATTCAAACATATAAATTAAAATTTGTTTTTAACTTTTTATATTCCTATAGTTTAAATGGAGTTGAACAATGAGTGCTTCACAATATAATCTCCCAAAACCAAACCATAATGTCTTGTAATTTCTTCACATTGCTTTTGTTCCTTACTACCTGATAGCTACTGAACTTGATCAACGGCGTCAAAAAAGAAAGGTTTGGCAAAAGTTTAATACTCAACGGCCGGCAAATGATCTTACAAGGAAATATAAACAATGTAGTTACAAAAAAATATGATTAGTTAGTAATGTAGTAATATTATTTCATTTTTAGTAATACTATTGTTATTATTATTATTAGAATTGTTAGTTTTACTATTGTTGTTGTTACTATTATTATTATTATTATTATTATTATTATTATTATTATTATTATTATTATTATTATTATTATTATTGGGGCCAGCATAGTGGTGCAGTGGTTAGCAGGTCTCCCTCACAGCAAAAGGAAGACATGTTAACCACTACTTTGTTTCAAGTCCCAGGCTCGGCAACAATGTTTCTGTGTGGAGTTTGCATTTTCTACCGGTGCTCACGTGGGTTTCCATCAGAAACTCCGGTTTCGTCCCACAGTCCAAAAACAAGCACAATTAGGCTAATTTTTCCAAATTTCACAATGATTGTGAATGGTTGCATGTGTGTTGGCCCTGCGATGGATTGGCGAGTTGTTAGGGTGTTCCCTGTCTTTATTATTATTATTATTATTATTATTATTATTATTATTATTATTATTATTATAATCATATACTAATCATATATTAATTGTAATAATACCTTAACTACTTCATTTGGGTGAGATATGTTCTTCCTTTGTCCACTTTGATTAGATTTAGGTTGTTCCAATAACATGGAACAGGCCTTAACTGGCCTTAAAACAGGCTTCTTCGTACACTCACATCACTTGCTGCATCACAAACTCAGTCAGACGAAAACACTATGTACCCTCTTCTGCATACATGAGTTCACAGATGCCTGTGAACGAGTAGTGTCACTATGACTGACTTGGGACTGACAGTATGCCGGCCCTCCGGAAAATGGCTAAATAAGATGAATGCATTTTGTTTCGATTTTGGAATTTTTGACAATTTAAAATGAGGTGTTCAGCTCTGTTGTTCCGAGTTCAGAGCACAGGTTATTGTCTGTTTGAAGTTTCTCATGTTCTCCCTGTGTTAATATGGGTCTCCTCTGTGTCGTATCGTTTCCTGTGTCGTACAAGTACAAGAATTGGTGAATCTGAATTAACCCTGTGTGTGTGTATGTGTGGAGAATGTATGAGTCTCTATGCTATATATGCTTATGTAAAGTGTGCATGAGTAATATTTTTCTGAATTTATATCTGCTTGTGTATGAACCGTGATTTTTATTATTTTTTTTCCATAGATGCTAAAGTGGCTGCACGTCTGTGCTTTCGAAGGAATACATTAGGGATGAGTGATTCCAACTGTGGAAGGAGTAAAAATGGCTACAGAAAATGTGAATCTCAGTAGGTCAAATACCCATATCAGCTTAGAACTTCTTTCCCTCTGTCAAATAAAGCATCTGACACCTTTTTATTGAGGTTCAGAAATAATTGCTATATACATACACTGATAAGCTTTAATATTATGATCACCTCACTGGTCTGCAGCTGTGCAGTCCCATATACAGTAAGCTGTGATGCAGTGTATGCTCTGTCATAGCCAGCATTACCAGTTTCAGTTTGTACTGAAGTAGCTCTTCAGTAGCTCTGTGGAATCAGAACATTTATTAGCCTTTTCCCCCTATGTAAATGAGCCTCAGGCACCACTGACACACATGCTAGTTCACTGGTTGTCCTTCCTTGGACCACCTTTGGTGGGTACTTACCATGCATACCAGGTACACTCCACAAGAACTACTGTTATGGAGATAAATAGACACAGTCGTTTAGCCATCACAATGGGGCCCTTGTCAAAGTCACTCAGATCCTTACACTGCTCATTTTTACTGCCTCCAATACATCAGCTTCAACAACTGACTGTTCACTTTCTGCATAATACACCCCACTTTTTGACAGGTGGCATGGTAATGGGATAATCAATGTTTTTCCCTTCACCTGTCAATAGTCATAATTTTTTTAATGTTATGGCTGATTGAATGTGACTTTATTAAAACTATAAGTTGACGTTGAATTGTTAAGTAGTGTGGGAAAATCCAGTGGATGCCAGACTCAACTGGGGCAAACATCCAAAAACCCTTATTATCTCAGGAATGTCTTGGAGGAATGTCTCTGTATATTTAAATTTGTCTATTGTTTGTGGATTTTCATATAAACTGACATGGAGAATATGTGTTATCGCATTGTTTGTTATAACATTGAGCCTATGTTTTTTTGGGATCTCATCCAATTTGACAGCATACTAAAAACATGTTTTCAGAGGTTACCACACATGCACACTGTATAAATGTTGTTACAAATCTCTGTATTGTTTTATTGCTATTCCTTCTGATCAATGTGCATTTCTTTCCTAACAGAGATATATATTGTGGAACTATATTTTGCACGGGAGGTAAAGCAGATCCCATTACCGGTCTAAAAGCTCGGTTGCAGACAATCTCCGGAGAGATTTGTGATATAGCCGGGGAGAGATCTGAAGATGAGAACCTAAGCATGGTGCCTACAGGAACGAAATGTGGCCAGAACAAAGTTAGTATGCCAGAAGGTTGTAAAGTTCGTGGAACCTTTCAGATGTTCCTGGGATCACAGTTTGTAATTGTTCTGTGATTGTTTTCCCAGGTTTGCTTTGACTACATGTGCCAGGATTTGAAAGTGTATGGTGTGAGTGAAAACTGTTCAAGCAAATGTAACGGGCATGGGGTAAGACTCTTAATGTGATTGCAAGTGAAGGTGGTGATAATAAATAAACTGTGACTAAAGGGATGTATCATAAGTCACAAGTCTCTGTATGTACCGATAGGTTTGTGATCATCAAAAACAGTGCCACTGTGATCCAGGATGGTCTCCACCATACTGCAATGTCAAATATACAAACCTTCCCTCTGGTAAGAGTGAGATTGTTGCTCAAATGCAAATTGCTAATTTTCATTCTTTTCTGGTAACTGGTACAATACCATTACGATTCTTTGTGCCTTCATTTATTTTTTATTTTATTTAAATTTTTTTTTGTTTAATTGCTTTGTAATTTGTTTGTAGAAAAAAATACAACAATCATCGGCATTTCAGCTGCAGTTGCAGTCCTAGTACTGCTAGCAGCAGGATTTGGAAGTTGGACATATTTTAAAAAGAGAAAGAACACATGCTCGAAGCATAAAACGTGAGTCAACAGGGTTTTTTGGTTGTTGTTATCGGTGCAAAGTGGAGTGCTTGTGACCCAATAGCAGCTGATAATACATATCTGTATTCATTGCTTCTGTTTTGCATACAGAAACGCTAGCCCAGAACAGTCAAATCCTCTCTTTAGGAACTCCAGACCAAAACAAATGGTTTTAATAGATCGTCCTAATATCAGTGAGCCTACTTTTATAAGTTCAACCATGACCCGGCCTGGCTCCACTCACACAGTCATGCCAATGAGGCCAGCACCGCAAGTGAGTGATCTACCATTCAGTTTGCTTTACAAGCACCAGACTTGTAGTGCTGTGTGATAAATCTCTGTATCAGATGTGATGCCTGATTCCAAATTGAAATCTCAGAAAAGTTTGTTTGGTTGTGTTAACTTTTTCAGCCTCCTCTTAAAACAGTGGCTCCACAGCCACCTCAGACAGCACCATCTATTTCATTACCCATAGAGATGAAGCCTCTGACTCCTTCTAAGCCGTCAAATCGTGCTGATCCAAAACAGGTGAGCTATTCATTTTATAGTGAACATTCATATGAGAAAACCTTTATCTGATGGATGCCTATACACTCAAACACCCCACGCATTAGAAGGAAACTTTACTAAAGCACATTTAGAAAAAATGCTTGAACTGGAAAGTGCTGAAAGAAGAAAGTGTTCGCAATATTGTCTAGAGATTTAAATTCAGATTTAGCTACAATCATCATGCTTGGAAGCCCCAAGAGCAATAAATCTGCCTTGTTATCTTGAGTGGGACAGATGAAATAAATTCTCTCCCATGTCAATCACAGGGACACTAGGTTGTGAATTTTGGACTTGGAGCTGCATCAGAAAGAGGGTAGACACAGCTGTCCTCCAATTGTTTTATTATGCTCTGTGATGCAGCATGAGCTGTAGTTACAAATTATATTTCATGCGTCTCAGAGAAAACATAGCCTACACCTTTCTTCTGTTAGTTACTATCACGTCATGGAAAGAGCCGGTTGGTTAGTGGGAATTGACTAAAGAGAAAAATGTAAACCACAAAAAGTTATGCATCTGTGGCCAAATCTTAAACAGTGAATTCAGCTTTGTCATCATAGGTAAGGTTTCAATAAAGGGAACCTAAATATACGTTTATTAAGACTAAATTTCAAAAAGAAAACATTGCTGTGGAAAAATAAGTAAAAGCCTAAAACCCTAAATAGCTGTATAAAACTGTGATTTTTGCCATTTAAAACCTTCACACTATTCTTGAATTCCGCACTGGTAAGAACTGTGCAGTTACAGTTTCAAGTTCTGTATTAGCAAGAATATTGAATCCCAGTATTAATGTTTTAACTGTTTTTTGCAAAACTGCAGGTAAACAGACCAGCTCATCCTCCTGTCGTTTCACTCAAACCAACTGTGGGCTCTGGATCTTACACAAAACAAGAGGTTAGATCTCCAAATTTATAATAACAGTACTGAGTACTGCAGTACTGATAGAATTACTATCTGGTTTAAAAATACTATCCTTTTTTAAATCTCATTTCCAGAAAAGTTGGGATTTTGCTTGTTGTCAAATGAGTCCACATTTCTTGTATTACAAGTAGAGAAAGATGTAGAGTTGGGAAGATGTACAGGTCTCTGAGCCAAAAATGAAAATAACCATACAGATTTGTTTATTGGTGAAAGGTCCAAAAACCAGACTCCCTGTGTCACTCTAGGGGTGCATCAGTGCCCATGGCATGGGTGAGTGTACAAATGATGCAAAGGTGTACATTGGGATTTTATAAACATTCTAGTAAATTAACAAACAGCAGCACGGTGTCATAGAGGTTAACACATCCACCTAACCGCATGAAGGTCCTGGGTTCAAGTCCTGGGCTCTGTGAGGGTTTTTATGTTTGGAGTTTGCATGTTCTCCCTGTGCATACTTGGGTTACCTCTGGGTACTCCAGTTTCCTCCCACAGGTCTAACACATGCACATAAGGCTAACTGGCTGTTTGAAATCGCCCCTACGTGTGAGTGTGAGTATGAATGGTTGTGCGTGCCTTGCACTGTGATGGCTCTTCAGGGTGCACCCTCCCTCCGCCCAGTGTCGGGTGAGATAGGTTCCAGCCTCTGGGCGACCCTAGTAGAATTGGGCAGTTCAGCGAATGAGTGAGATTTGTTGCATTTTGAAAAATATCCCAACTTTTCTGGAAACAGGGTTAACAAATATAGAAATAATTTACACTGCTAAAGTAATGACCCATTTTGTTAGTAATAATATGTGAAATATAGACTAGATTGGCTAGATATAGACTGGTCAATGTGTTTATACTGTCCTTTGGTCACTAAAGATGAAGTTATTTAAACAGACTCCTGAAATAAAAGTGTTTTGTTTTACAGACTGAAAGAGCGGATTTAAAAACTGCACAGAGGCCTTTGACCATTCCAAGGAGATGACCATGAAAGGAATCATCATATAGTTCAATGATGGATTTTGGGTCAGTTGAGTGTTTGTGTGACTAATAACACATCTTCGGAGGGGTGACACATCAGGACTGCGTCTCTGTGCAGTCGTTTCCTTTTTTGCTTGTCCTCATAAGAAGAGAGGAATATTACAATGGTTGATGTACACGCTTTACACACAACCAAAATTTACATTTTTATCTACCTATATTTAAAATACGTTTGTAAAATTCCATCTCCTATAATTTAATGAAATTACTCTATTTACAACCTGGGTACCACTTTAAAGTACTAAGAATTTACACTTATGAGTATTAAATATATTAATATAATTATATGCTGCACTGAATGACTTTGTGTTACTTTGCATTTTTGCACAGTCTCAGTCAGAACTCTGGACACCGTAGACATAGTAATATAAAGTCTTATACACTGCCCTTCCAAAGAAATAAGTTTCATTAAAGGTCCCCAAGTGAATGAATGAGATAAATGAATACAAAATTTTCCCGGCAAACCACCCCAGCTCACGGAATGCTATCGTATATCTCTTATTTACCTGTTTTCCTTGTTTTGTTTCTGTGTTTGTTTACAATAACAAAAAGACTACGTAGCTGGAGGAATAATCTTGTGCATGCACAGTAACTTGGCAGTGCAACACCAATTCATAGAAAGTGGAAAAGTCTGTGATCCTGTGTTAAAAAAACAGAAACAAGGCATACAATTTCAAGAAAAATAAAAAAGATGATGATGTTTACTAATATCAGCATGCCCGTTGCAGGGGTCATTGAAACTTGCGTACAACAGGAAGCAAATGGTTTGAGAAAGACATCAGGGACAATTTCATTTTATTTCTAAGAGATAACACTGTATTTCATGTTTATTTAATATGCCTGGTAAGTGGATGTGCAACTTTAAAGTTTAATTTTTTATATTTTGTTTGACTGCTTTCAGCTTTAATTACAACATGGATTCACTGTAGCACTGTATGAGTAAACCGATGCTATGTCATATGTTATATTTCTGTCCAGAGTTGTATTACTTTTTCGCAGAGATCTTAAGTTAAGGATGAGAGAATCAACCACATGCTGGGATTATGGTCAGGACTCTGTGGTGCCACTTAACTTGTGAAAATGATGTCTTATTCTCCCTGCAAAAACCCTTACTGTCTGAGCACAATGAGCCCTGTAATTTTTTTCCTGGAGTATCCCTGTACTGTCAGTAAATTTCATTCAGCATATTCAGGTCATCAGCTGACTTCATTCTATTACCATATAACATTGGTAAACCTCAGCCTGACCAGCTGAAGCAACCCCAGATCATAACACAGTATTATGACGACAACTTCAGAAGCTTGTACAGTAGGGACTATGCATGATGGATGCATCGCTTCATGCACGTCTCCTCTTACCCTGCATTATCCTTCCAGGTTTTGATAATGTGTTGGATAGTTCTTAACCCAGCTTTAGTAATTTTAGCAATCTTCTCAGCTGGTTTATTTACTTGAAGCAGGACAATAATTAGACCCTCCTGAAACACATTAACATCTTTTCCACAACTACAGGATATGTCTTCTGACATGGTTATTTAAGACATGAGAAGGTACTCGCTGCATCAGTTAAGGTTAACTAATGTGTTGGCAGCTGAAATATATTAATCACTACAGTGATTATCATTTAAATTATTATTTTCGTATTTAAATCATGTGGGACTTGTTTTTGGCAGAGCACTGTATAAATTTTGTATGACTCAAAATAAAAATAATCTACCTACTTCGTTGCATTAAGCGTCCAATTATTTGTGCTCGTATTACAAGTTATTAATTTTTATATTTTTATCATTTTAAATGACGTGTTTAAAGAAGTCGTTCCTAATGGGACTCATTTTATGCATCTACAGTAAGAAATGCTGTCTACTTAATGCCTATAGTAAAGTTGGACAATCAAGTCTAAACCTGAAGTCAAGTCCAACTTTCAGGTTGCTCCCACTCTAGGTCTCGCAAAACTATAGCATAAGTATAGTCCTGCAATTACAAGATTCCTGTTTAGAACATCACCAGCAGCTGTGACCTATAGTTCTTTATTAAAAAGTATATTCTTATTAATATTTTAATAAATTAGAAGGCTAGAATACCATTTTGCCAGGAGGTTTCTTAGTGTAGTATTATTTTTCACCTGTCATACAGTCTTGTCTTACTTCATCTAACTATCCAAAACTCAGGTTATTAATTGCAGGCTATCAGTTTGTCCAGCAAGTTGCATCCTGTGGATGTTTCAACATGCCTTAACCTGATCATCTAACTCAGCAGCTGGACAGAAACAAAGTAATAATGGATAGGGAGCAGTAAAGACTTCCAGCATGCTGGGAGATGTAGTTCCATCTGAAAACTTAGAAGTGGCTATTTGAGCTATGAGACGATTGATTGTGCAGGACAGGAGCAGACATGACAGTACCCCCCCTCCAAGAACACTACTCCAGATGTGCCCATTAGTTTATTAGTTATGGCAAAGCATGCATCTATAAGAGCGTGGTCTCTGGTAGATGCAGGTTCAGAGGCAGCTTAGAAGGGGACTCTACGACAGATTCTAAAACCATCCTTGGAGAACAGTCAGAGGCGGTCTCACAGACAGGCAAAAACAGGCTCATAGGCAGAAATAAACTGTCACGTAGAAACAGACTCACACATGATAACAGGCTCAGAGACACACACATGCTCTGATATAGCGGTGGGAAGCTACAGAAACAGTCAGATAGTATGATTTTCTACATATCCAGAGAAAAACACTGGAAACTATTGTTATCAATTTACAGTATTTATTTTACTGCATTAATTTTTACTGGTCTGTTCTTCTCAGTGAGCTCTTTAGATACACAAACTCTTTGAAGGTGTCCCTTCACTAATGAATAGCCTATGTGTATCACCTGTCATACATCTTATTTTGGTTCTGTGTCTGTTTACTATAAGAATGACAATGACAAGACCATGTGCATGTGCAATAACGTGGCAACTCTACAATAATTTGTAGGAAGTGGAACAGTTTGAGATCATGTGATGAGATCAAGATGGTGATGTTTACAAATTTTATTGTGCCTGGTGCAGGGGTCAGTGACACTCATGTTCAGGAGTGAGCAAATGGTTTCAGAAAGAAGTTGCATCTGATTCATTTATTTTCCAAGAGATAAAACTGTATTTCATGTTTATTTAATATGCCTGGTAAGTTAACTAACCCCTTTAAATATACATTTATGTACTACAAAAAACTTTATTTCTTAAAGAGTACCGGTATTGGTCATTCTTACAGCATAATCTGTGCGTATGAAATACATTTGGGGGCTGAAATGCAGGGATTAGCAGTTTTTTCCTGGAAGTGACGTCAAAACGCATCGGGCAAGGTTGATGTTTCTTGTGACGTTTTAGTGAGTTTGAGAACAAGAATGCTGCCAGAGATGAGCGTGACGATAAATTCAAAATGGTTTTTGCAGCTAACGTTTTACCAACTCGAAGTTCCTGTCATCAGTTGGTTTAGGAGCAAAAGAAATGGTTTCCGTGATTTCGGTGCTAGTTTGTGCAGCTCAGCGACGTAGCCCAGCCAATACAATGAGTTCATGTCACCACCAGGATGGAACAGCTAATCAGAAAGGCAATATGTCTCTGTGCATGCCTTGAGTCATAACATTCACACACTTTTAAAAATTGGACATGAACTAATGTTGTCAGGAGGAACCACTGATGTTATATAATTATTCACAACAGGTGCCCTTTAAATTTTTCAGTGTGAATTTATTTAATGTTAAATATTGGAATCAGCGTATGCTAGTGGAGGGAAGTGGTGAGTCAGTGTGAGCTGGTTGAGGGAAGGGGTGCAACAGTGGTTAAGCCTTTGATTTTTTTTTTTTTTTAGCTTCAACTGTAAGTCATTGTGGATAAAAGTATCAACCAAATATAGCAATTTAATGAATTATGTTTTATACTGTATATTTTTATTTAGTATATACTACGCAGGAATGAGGGGCAGTGGTGGCCTGGTGGTAAGGTGCTAGATTACTGATCCCAAGGTCGAGGTTCAAGCCCCACTGTCAACGGGTTCTCACTGCTGTCCCCTCAGTGCAGCTAACTGGGTTATCAAAGGCCGGCCATGTCTCTCACTGTCTATGGTATGAGGCATGTAAAAGAACCATTGCTGATTTTCGTCAAGAGTAGGCTGTATAGCCGTCAGCGTGTTTCTGCCCTGCGATGGCCTGGCGAGCTGTCAGAGGTGTACTCTGCCCTCGCCCAGAGTCGGCTGAGATGGGCGTCAGCCTCCCCGCGATCCTAATTAGGATTAAGCGGTTCAGAAAATGAATGAATGAATGAATACACAGGAATGGTGCAGTATGATTGCTCTGCTATTTTGGGATTATCCTGAGTGGATAATGCTTGAATCAATGTGACAGACACTCATGGTTTGTTACAGTCACTTGCAAAAGTATCATTATCACACTTTAAAATCTAAAAATAAATCATAACATCAAGTTGTAGGGGTTTTTTTTTAGTTTGTTTGTTTGTTTCTGTGTGATATATACTAAAACTTTAAAACTTTACAGAGCTTGGTTTGCTTTCATTTTCATGGAGTATATAATAAACTCTTAATGAGTAGGCTACAAACAGATGCGTTTAGCTCCACACTCCAAGGAACGCAGAACTCATTTGACCTGCCTTCGTCATGGTTAAAATATGTCAAATAATAATTTTGTTTTAGTTTGTTTTTCTTTGTTTACATGTAGTAAATACTAAACCTCAGAAAAGGACTTAAAGTAACAGCTTTGCACTTCTCTTATACACCTGTTCACTGTCATTATTTAAAAATGCAGAAAATAAACCATGAATAGTTTTTGTGTGCTTTTTTTATGTTCCCATGAAGTATATACTAAAACAGCTATTTGCCTCAGGCTTGGTTAATGTCGCTGGATTGAATAGTCCCTGAAATCAAACGTGGTTGGGACTATTCCATTCAGAAACTATTCTGTGACATCCACCTCACCTTTGGTGATAAATTGTTAATTTTCCACCATCCAAATTGTGATAAAATAGAAAATAACAAGAAAAAAAAATTTTTTGTTTGCTTTTTATAAGCTCCTGTGAACTCACTCAGTTGCCAAATCCTACTAGGATCATTGGGAGGCTGGTGCCTATCGTAGCTTACACTGTGCAAAGGAAGGATGCACCCTGAACAGCTCCCCAGACCATCACAGGGCAACAGACACATAACCATTCACACTCACACCTAGGGTCAATTTGAAGCAACCAATTAGCCTAACGTGCATCTCTTTGAATTATGGGAGGAAACCAGAGTACTGGGGGAAACATATGCAAGCACGGGGTGAACATGTAAACTCCAAACAGAAAAACCCTTGCAGAGCCCGGGAATCGAGCCCAGGAACTTCTTGCTGTGAGGCAGACGTGCTAATCACTATGCCACCATGCCATCCCTGTTCCCGAGCAGTACAGGATTATTCACCTCAGGTTTGGTGGATATCACTGAATTGCCCATGATACTTTGTATCTTAGAAACTATCGAGCAATGTCCACCTTACCAGCAGTGAATAATTGTTATTAACCGTATAATTATCTTTACAATTGTTTAAAGTAAATGCACTCGACAGCCTGTAAATTCCTGTAAAGTTTATACACACAGCTTCCAATCTTAAGAAAATGGTTGAAAAAAATCTCAGAAATCAGAACTTGGTTTTAAACTGTATCAGTTTCTACTTGTTGGCCTTTAATTAACCTTAAATAAAGCACACAATGGCTCATAACTGTATTAAATATCTGCAGTGAAATCCATGGAACAATTCATTTTAGCATGTTTTAGCATTTTAGCTAATGGGAGACTCACAAGCAATAAGGGTAACTGATTAATCCACATCACCTATCAGTGTGAGCTTTTGTGATATGAATAATTTTCAAAAGTATATGCTCATGTTTCTGTAGATTGAAAAAACTCTACTCTCATCCAGTCTTCTCTGAGGCAGTCCTTTGGAAACAGAGACAGATGAGTATTAATGCCTATTAATGGATCAACAAGTTCTGTATTTTACAGTTCTCATGTTAAAGAGCTGAAGATAATAGATGATTGTCCTGTTTAGCATGATTCATGCTGATTCAGATACAGTAACATGACTCACCAAGAGTCTGAAAACATTACATCCTGAAGGAACTCAAACAATGTGATAAGACTTGCCCATGATAAATGACTGATTTTGTGAATATATGTGTGCTATTCTTTTAATCATGACTAACATGAAAGCCTCAAGGTACAACCGACTCAGCAGGCACTCCGCCTGTCTGCGGGATCAAAGTAAGTGAGAATGTTAAAATGTCAGTTACTTTAGTAAATTATATGTACTCATGTATATGACTAATACTAATAGAGTAACATTTGTATCCATCAGAAATCATGTGACTGAGCTCTAAAAATGGGCGAAAAAGAACCATAGAAAACACAAGTTAAAAAAAAACAAACAAAACAAAACATGCAAGCTTTTATTAAGTTTATCGTGATTCTTCAGGTGGTTAGCACTTCTGCCTCACAGCGAGAAGGTCCTGGGCTCAAAGCATGTGCCCAGCAATGGCATTTCAGTGTGGACTTCCCTCTGGGTACACCGCTTTCCTCAAACAGACCAAAGGCATGCACATTAGGCGAACTGGATATTCTCAATTGCCCCAGGTACAAATGTGAGTGTGAATGGTTATGTGCTGTTCCTGCGATGCTCTGACAATCTGCTCAGAGAGTACCCGGCCTCCCTGTGACTAAATAGAAGCAGTTTAGCAAATTAGATGAAATTCATCAGGACAGCCTCAGCCACAGTTTTTTGGTGCTATCTGGTGGCCAAATGTGTCCCATTGACCACCAGTTTACACTTGAGGATAGCCTATTTTATGTGGTTAGATTTAGTAGGACATAATCAACAATTTAAGTTTTAACCAACAAACTACGGTATTTCTTCTCTTGTGTTCTCTTCCCTGATCACAGCCCACTCACTCACTGCGTTCCTTGCAATTCATCTTCTTAAAATATTAATTTTGTCATACTCCTGTGATGTCTAGCTTGAGTTTATATTGGAGATGGGAGTTATACAGGTTTTGTTTTCCTTGTATCTCTAGTCCACATTTATAATTATCATCAAATAATGTTTCCAGCTCAAAGTTTAATGGTTTCTTATAATATCATTAAATCATAAAATCATTGTGATTTATTCCACTTATTCCACAAAAATCTACCAATAATTACAATCTGATTACATTATTATTATTAGTAGTAGTAGTAGTAGTAGTAGGTTATAGATTTCTTACTTTCTCTGAAAACTAATAAGACAAAAAAGTTGCCCTTTAAAGTTGCCTAATACTCCATGTATTATCAGTTTTAGATTATGAGATAATCTTGTGAATTGGTTGTTACTTTAAAAGCAGTATGTTATTACAAGAAACATGTTAATATAAACTTATGATCTAAATTGCAGTCATGCAAATTACTCATGACTGCTGCAGAAAATTGCACACTCAACACCTTCTGACCAAGTAGATTTGAGAATTCTACAGTGTTAAGTCTAATCCAAAGTATCAGTGTTACTGTATATAAAGTACTGCATATTTAAGATATCAGATTGTTTATGAGCTAGACGAGCCTTCCAGTCATTCTAGAGTGATTCTTCAAAAGGCCTGACATCAATGAAAGTATTAGATGTTAACGCATAATTTTTAAAATTAAAAATTACTTTTTTTCCCCCATTAAGCGCCCCACTTCCTTGAGCTGCTCCTAGGAACAGGCCTCCCATGCTCTTCATCAACTCCTGTCAGTGAGCAGGACAGAGGCCATTGAGAGCAGTATGAGGAGAGCAGAAGTGTGTCTATAGGGCGAGATTTCTTTCTAACCTAACTGATTGCTAGTCCTAGCCAGCCAAATCTTCCATTAATTCTAGACATATTCCATGAAACGCTTAAAATTTGAAACAATTTTTTTCTTATTTGATAAGAATGTATTATTATTATTATTATTATTTTAATTAGGCATTCTTTCCTCACTAAATATTACTTTATCAGCCTGCTGCAAGAAACAGGTCCACAGTCCAAAAAAGCCATCACAAGCAGAGGTAAGGATTTTGATTCAAGCATTATTCACTCAGGATAATGTTTTTTTAATCCCATAATAGAGGACCAATCATATCACGCCATTCCTGTGTAGTAATCATTTATGAATTCAGTTAATGGACTACAAAGACTAAAGTCTGTATAGAGGGGTCAGAACTTTCCGCAGAAAATAACATGCATGAACGTCCTCATCCTGTGGTTGTCCTTGGTTTCTCTTACAGCTATTAAAGCATGAACAGGAGTCACAACATATTCTTTTTCTCAGGAAATTCACTGATAAAATATGAGGATTGGAAAATGAACAATGTTGGACTGTTTTAATGTACTGGTGGATTTTAAAGGATATACAGTATATATCTGAGCTATCACACACACACACACACACACACACACACACACACACACACACACACACACACACACACACACATACATATTTGAAATTCCTGATATATAACTGTATAATTTTGAACATTGTCCTTAGGTCATTGCTGCCTTAACATCCTTACAACTTCACATCAGTATGAAGGTAGAGGTAATTACACTGTAGTAATAGGAAATATTTAACAAAAACAGCAATAATAGCTAAGTCTATGATGGACTCAAAGTACTGAGGATCACGCGGACAGTATTTTTGCAAGGCTTGTGCTTTATTGCTGACTCTGGTTTCTATGCTATCCTGTCTGAAACCTCTTTCATTCACTCCGGATGGTGCAGGGATCATGGAGAGTAGCAGAGCTGCACCGCCAACTCCACCAGAAGAAGACATTCGAGAGGAAAAAGTTTACTGCAATGTTCTTGTAGAACTTGAGTCAGTAGACTTGCCTTTGGGGACAACCTTAAGGTAATTAATTGCATCACGAGTTGAATTGTTTTCATGAAATCTTTGACCTTTGCATTTTGTTCTGCATTTCAACTGCTTTCTATTTCTTCTGCACAATTTCACATGTTGCTGATTTTTGTACAACCATCTAGACATCACACAGTTCTCTTGTGTGTCACAGTTTTATCTTGTATGTATATTTTATTTAATTTTTATTCTATATAATTTCTTATTTCTATCCTTTTGCATTTTTATATTTAACTGACCCTTAAATCCTTTCAAAGT
>JAOUQZ010004623.1:0-16113 GCA_028564935.1 Neosilurus hyrtlii
GACCTGCATGTTACGCTGATTGGCTGTTCCAAATTGCTTCTTGGTGTGAGAGTAAGTGTGATTAGTTGTTTTGCGAGGTGTTCAGGGGGTACATGTGATCCTTCACCCAGGGTCGGATGAGATAGGCTCCAGCCTCCCTGCAACCCTAGTAGGATTACATGGTTTGACAAATGGGTGGATAGGTGGGTGATATGATCATTTTTATCAGATATGTATAGATGACTAAATATTGCGAGTATAACGATTTAGCAGAAATATCACCTTTCCTTAAGAAATGAACAATATTTTTTTTTGGTCACATCACCCAGTGCTAGCTTCAGGCATTATCATTATACTTCCTAATCTGGAAGCCTTATCATATTATGATAAATGTGAATATTGATTAATATCACTCACTCACTCAGTTGCCGAACCTACTAGGGCCCTACAGGGGTACACACTGAACAGCTCACCAGATCATTGCAGGGTAACACACACAACCTTTCACACTCACACTCACACATAGGGCCAGTTTGGATGCCTATTGTGCATGCCCAAGCCAGGGACACCAATCGAACCGAGAACGCCATTGTGCCGCCCCAATTAATACTGATAAGCCCTAATTTAACCCAAAATAAACTTCATGGTATCCTCACGTTTTTACTTAGGGGTACAATAGGACCTTTAAGCTTGGCAGAAACAGTTCTCTGATTTATACATTGTGATATATATTAAGATCAACTGATATGAAAAAAATATATATTATATTTAGATCTTTTACCAGTATCGCCCAGTCGTAGCTTTAAGTAGTGCACTATTTAACCAATAGCTCCCATAACCCCAGTGTCCAGCATTATAATGATGACATCACTATAACATGTCTAATTGTAACATCTTTGAGTTTTAGCAAACGGATTCAGTTGATTGGGAATATTTATTTGTGTAATTCTGTTTCTGGGTAGTATTGTCCTCGTCTGCTGATTGTTTACACACTTTGCAGGTCATTCTTTTTCACCGAGGCATGAAACGGGACAAAAGTTGAGCTCACGTGCAAAGGAAAGAGATACTCAGTGAAAGAGACTGGATCACACCGAGAATGTACCATAAAGCTGCCTCATTTAAATATCTCATGCAAACATTTTAGGATATAAATTTCCATGAATTTCCATGAGTGTACGATCCCTGTAGAGGAACTCAGATTAACCCCTCAGCAAATAAAGGTCACTTTCACGCAGGGCTGTGGGAAAAAAAGCCTTTCGATTAGGATGCTGTTCTTGTGTTCTTCTTGTGTCCAGTCTGAGAGGTGTTAAAATTAGCATTTGTGAGAACAGTCTGTTAGGCTAGGCTAATTCATGCACATTAATCAGTGTTTTATTTGTGTGAAGCCAACAAGGGCGTTTCTGTGTGGATGTTCTCTCCGTGCTTACACTGGTTTCCTCCAGGTATGCCGGTTTCCTCTGACAGTCCAAAGACATGCACATTAGGTCAACTGGCTACTTCAAATTGCCCCTGTGAGTGTGACTGGTTGTTTGTCTGTTTTAGCCCTGCAATAGACCGGGGAAATGTTCAGAGTGTACCCCACCTCTAGCCTGACGTCGGTTGGGATCGGCTCCAGCTTTCCAGTGACAGATAATCGGTACAGGATAGGGATGGATGGAGTTTGAGTAAAAGATTTCTTTGTAAAATTTCCACATAACTCCACATTTATATACAATAGCTACACTTATGAAAAGCAATGGTTCCCCAGTCTTGCAAATATTTGTGCAGAACACTGTTGCACTCAGACAGTAAGAACATACAAACAACCATAAAGAGATAAACAGGGTTAAAAGGCTGGCACACACAGGAAATAAGAATGCCCCCCCAAAATGTATTGCCTCCCTAGGGATAATTTTATACCAAATCACCAGAAGGCTCCAGACTAACCATCTCAGATTTTCTTCATTATTTTAATGCAACATTTTAAGCCAATATCTCCACTAGTTTTGGAGATATTGAGCCTACAAAAAGGGGGTGTGGCCCCACATTTATCATAAAAGCAATTGTTATAATGAAACATGCAAGGTTTATTGGCTACACACATTATTCTTTGATATAATAAGTCTCTGAACACAGAAGGAGAGCTTTCAATGTAACATATTTGCAGATTTATGGCATGCGAAACATGCCTTAATATGTGTGTTGGTCCTCGGTAGAATTTTTGGCTCGCTATATCTACCTTTTGCCCTGCTATGGCCTGGAGAGCTGTTCAGGGTGTACCCCACCCTCTCCAAGAGATGGCTGAAATTTGCAGCTACCTCCCCGTGATCATACTTAGGATTAATTGGCTTAGAAAAAGAATGAATTAAGTTTATGACTTAAATTTGTTATTCAAAACTTGTTTTGATTGCAAAGATTGGTACTTTTTAGATTTTTTTCTAGGGCGGCATGGTGGTGTAGTGGTTAGCACATATGCCTCACAGCACGAAGGTCCTGGGTTCGAGTCCATATCTGTGTGGAGTTTCTTCGGGGAGTTTCTCCCTGTGTTTGCGTGGGTTTCCTCCAGGAGCTCCACTTTTCTTCCATAGTAATTGCCATTGTGTGGTCAGAACACTCACAACCAATCACAGTCACATTCCAGGGCAATTTGGAACAGTGAGCTATTTGGGATGTACTCCGCCTTTTCCTATGGTCGGCTGAGATAGGCTCCAGCCTCCTTGCGACCCTGATCGGATTAAACGGCTTGGCAACTGAGTGAGTGGGATTTCATTGAAATTATTATTTTTTGAATTAAAACCATACTATCATTGTTTTTTTTCTTTTCTAGAAGTAATAGTTCCCGTTTGTGTTTCTACAAGCATGGCAGGAGATTCCACATCGATTAAATCAGAAGAGATTAAGTATGAAAATGTGACACCTTCAACAATCTCCAGTGGTCAGTCTTCATGTGACATTGAGCGCACTTGCACAGAAACGCAAGAAACAGTTTACCCCTGCTCCGAGTGTGGGGAAAGCTTTAAAATGAGAAATGAGCCCAAAATACATCAGCGCATTCACACTGGAGAGAAGCTGCATCACTGCTCACAGTGTGGAAAAAACTTCAAGCATATCGGAAATCTCCACGTACACCAGCGCATTCACACAGGAGAGACGCCGTATCGCTGTTCAGAGTGTGGGATGAGTTTTGCTGCTCGACGGAATCTTGTAAAACACCAGAGCATTCACACGGGAGAGAATCCCTACCGCTGCCCGGACTGCGGGAAAAGGTTTGGCGATGGAGGAACTCTGAAAAGACACCACCGTATTCACACGGGAGAGAAGCCGTACTGCTGCTCTGAATGTGGGAGAAACTTTACCGACAGAGGAACTCTCAGAAGACACAAGCTCATTCACACGGGAGAGAAGCCGTATCACTGCTCAATGTGCGCAAAGAGCTTTCGGGATGGAGAAAGCCTTAGAAGACACCATCGTATTCACACCGGAGAGAAGCCGTATTACTGCTCAGAGTGTGGAAAGAGCTTTAGGAATGGTGGAAGTCTCACAAGACACCATCGCATTCACACGGGAGAGAAGCCGTATCACTGCTCACAGTGTGGAAAAAGCTTTAGGGACAGCGGAAATCTCAGAGCGCACCGGCGCGTGCACACAGGAGAAAAGCCGTGACATGTTTCACGCAGAAGGGTAATTTACAGAAACATCAGCCTTCTGCTCCAGCCATTCTACTGTCTACGGCGTTAAAGGGAAATTAAACCCAAACATATAAACCTTTATATAGATAAGAATCCAGCAATAACACTGCGGGGTGACACTGTGTTGTGAAAATGAGTGAAAAGTCACCTGATCACCCCACGTTTCCCCTGTAATAGGAAACTAATTTGCATATGAATACACAGTGCAGCATCCTTTCATTTCATGTGTTCAAGAAAGTTTGTCTGTAAGTTCACTAGGTTAAATTTAATGTGTTAGTTATAGTGTTATTATCGCCATTACCATGCCTTATATGAACTGGGGGATTCACGTCCTATTCTCGCGAGAGTGAGAGTCAAACTGCAGCCTTTTTAAACTGGCTCATGCAAACTATAAAATTACGCTCCCCCCAGTTCTTCCTACTTTATTAAATCTTGATTTTATTAGTTTATTAAACTATCTCTGTTTCCCTATACTCATTGATGTAACATATTTTATGTTGCCTGTCAAACATTTTTACACGCTTATCATGATTTGACGCCAATCATGGAGGACGTGGAACGTTGGAATCGCAGTAGAGCGCAACAGACCTTGATGTAAGAGGATCTCGATGAACTTGGAAGCACAATTCCTTCAACTTCCATCTCTTGGATGCGCCCTGCCTCCTTTTTGTACCCCAATCATGCTCCAAGAGTGGTCATAAATCATGGAGATCATGGACATCGTGCCTCAGTGTAAATCCAGCATTAGCGTCTGTGTTGGTGTTGTTTCTGTTAGAAATAAACATGTCATCTTTTTATATCATTCCACGGCTGTTGTTGCATTTTAGACACTATACTAAGGTCCACTGTCACATTAAGGAAGGTTTTTGCAGTAAGATTATTCAAGATATTCAAGGTCGTAACTTTATTTTTCATTTCGCAGACCAGTGGGGCACCAAAGTACAATTCGTACTTCGTACCAAAGTACGAGCCCCCAAACCCCCCCATAACACCCCCTTCCATTAGGATTCCTCTGTTTGTGTGGTCACATTGATGAGGAAAGGAAACTATGCTAAAAGACACATATTCGGCCACGTCCAGGTGGACACATACAAAAAAAAAAGCCTTATCAGACACATACAAAAAAAAAGCCTTATCATCATATGCCAGCGGCCCTATCAGAAAAAATATGGACCTATAAAGATGGGAACTCTAAAGAGATGTATCACCTATCCTTTTATCTAAAACCAAAGATTGTCAAGATATCTCTTTGTTGTCTCTTTGTTATGATTTAATATATAGCAACATCAACACGCTTCCTTGTATAGAACAAACTACACAAATTAAAAGAATATTGTGGAATAACGGTCTTATGGCCACTAGGTTTTCTTCCAAAAATGGTTTGATAGGGCCATCAATCTGGGAGCGATGTCTTGGGCGGACATGCGAATACGACTCACTCACTCATTTGACGAAACGTTTAAGGCAGGGTACACCCGGAATAGCTCACCAGACCATCACAAGCGCTCACACTCACACCTCGGGGCAATCTGGAACAGCCAAATATCCTAATGTGCATGTGATTGGACTGTGGGAGGAAACCAGAGTACCTGGGGGAAAAAAACCTCTGCAAGCACTGAGAGAATATGCAAACGCCACACAGGAACGCCCTCGGCAAGCCCGGGACTCGAACCTGGGACCTTCTCGCTGCGGGGTGGACGTGCTCACCACTACACTGCCACCCAGATTTGATAGTTTTGTAAGACTTGGGGTTTTTGTTTCAATACACAGTGTTTTATACCATGTTTTATTTTATTTCATGAGTGTAAAATTTCCACAGGGATCAGCAACAGGTGTGTGCAACATACAGGTGTCTACGTTGGCATGGTAACGTGCAGAGGAAGTGATGTGTGCCTTGGCGGTGCTGCAGGGGATGCAGGAATTGTATGGAAGGAACTTCCCTTCAAGACATTCCCTGAACTGGGAGCAGGAAGTGGTGATTCTCATGTTCACTGTGGAGCAGGACACAGCCAGAGAAACACACGAGGGAAGGAAGAAAACAAGCCAGGTGAGCTTTTTAATGTAAAGTTAAAAACAAATCTTTTTCTTACAGGATTTTTTTTAAAACATAATAAATTCTCGTCAAAGTTAAAAAATCATATAGTGTATCTGAGATTTACTACATTCGGTTTTGTAACGTTTGCTAGTGGCTCAATCCCAAATATACTTCCAGTTCTAGTCTAACTGCACTACATAGGGTATGAATTACTAGTATTTGCGCCCTAAGTAGTGCACTTTATAACTACTATCTCTCCAATGTGTATTCAGCCTGGTATTGCATTGAGTTACAGCTCATTATAATGATGATTAATACAATAGCGAGGTTTTTTAAAATTTATTTCTAAGTTCATGTGTAGCATTTATTGTTGTATTTATTGTTATTATAATTATCTGATGATTTGTAACACATTTTACAGCATAGACATCCCATAATATTAGTATTCCATAGCGATACTTTACAGAACATTGTTGTTCTACGGAAGCCCACCAGGGCCATTTATAGGCGTGTTGGTTTTTTTCCCCTCACGCGTTATTAAAAAAATTTTATTTATTGAATTTAATTTAATTTAATTTTATTTATTTACTTACTTACTTACCTACTTGCTTACTTACTTATTTATTTATCTATTTATTTATTTCTTTATTATTTATTTTTAATTTTTACTTTTTAATTTTTAATTTTAGAGTTTATGTAAAGGATTTCTAGAAAAAAATAAAGAAGTCAGACATCACTTTAAATGTAGGAAAACTGGTTATGATGTGGGATTACTTGTCAACTGACAAAGAATCTTAAAATGAAATTAAACCCAAGTCTGAAATATTGCTTATTTTGCACGTCTCAGGTCATCGATTTTCACAATATTGACTTTTTCCGTGAGATTCCAAATGAGACTCAAAAGTCGAGTTTGCCCGAAGAAGAAAGGGGTACTGCGCGAGAGACTGGATTACGCAAATGTGCGTTAAAACCGCATTGTTATTTAAAATCGGATGTAAATTTCATTAATTTGTTCATTCATTCATTTGCTGAACCATTTAATAATACTAGGGATCGCGGTGAGGCAGGAGCCTATCTCAGCCAGTTTTGGGTAAAGGCAGGGTACACTCTGAATTTACGCTCCGCAGTCCATTGCAGGGCCAACACTCATTCAATTGTCATTCATTCATTCATTTTCTGAACTGCTTCATCCTAATTAGGGTTGCAGGGAGTCTGGCGCCCATCTCAGCCGACTCTGGGCGAGGGCAGAGTACACCTGTGTTTTAAATGTGCTATATAAATAAAATTGACCTGACTTGACATACAACCATTTATGCTCAATATGAACAAAGAGGAAATCCATGCAAGCTCAGGGAGAACATGCAAACTCCTCACAGAAACACCCTCCCCAAACCCGGGACTTGAAGCCAAGACCTTCTTGCCGCGAGGCAGACGTGCCGCTCATGTAAATTTGGCGATTGTGCCACCCATGTAAATTTCTATAACTATTTATGACTGTATGAACTAGGGTTACCTACTTGTATGTGGTGAAATAAGGGCAGGGCTGAACCACTCGGTTAAATGCTACAGTAAAGAGTAGAGAGAGAAAAGAATTTGAGAAATCCTTTTGAAAAATACCATATCGAGTTTATAGTTGACTAATAACAAAACATTGGACATATGAATGCTGCATTCATAAATGCGTCTTGTGTCTTGTTTTCCATTGAAATTACACTGAAATGTACTCTGCCCAAAAAGGGGGGGGGGGGGGGGTTTTGTCTGACTTTTTAAAAATGTTGAGGCGCTCACTTTAAAAAGTCTTTGAGAGGCGTATTGACCTTTTTGCTTATTATTCAAATTCAATTAAATGTAAAATATGTGTCTTTTATAGTCTAAAAAGTGACTTTACTTCAGCAAAAACAAGGATGATTTTCTAACCAAAAACTTTAATGAGCTTATAAATACTACAGGCGAAAACTTGACTTTGAATAAAAATTTGAATAGAAGGCAGTGGCTACATTTCATCCTGGTGGTGTTATCTATCATGTCATGCACCTCACACAGGGTGACACAAAAAACCTCCCATATGTCATAAGGTGAATTTTAAAAAAATAGGTTAATGAGAATCAAATTATTATTTGCATACATGAAACTTAGTGAGGCAGGAGAGGCGGCGCTAAGGTCTGTGAGGAGCCCAACCCCAACTTGAACACCTTGAGCTTGAAGAACTCAATGGTGTGTGGTTTCAGTAAGATGGTGCTACCATACTTTAAATAACTTGAAAGTTTGTGAACCCCTTAAAGAATTTTCTTTATTTCTACATAAATTGGATTTAAAGCATTAATAGACTTTCACGTCCTAAAAGTAGCTAAACGTATAACATATCTAAAGCGGTAAATGTGTGGTCTCAGTGTGTTCTATTGATGAAACCTTGTTATACATGATGATGATGATAAACACATCACCGCCCTTATTGGAATTCATTATTAATCCTCACATTCACATCATATTTAAGCTTAGAAATTAAAGTGTACAAGACTCCACTCTGCTACATACTGCTATTTTTAACCAGTGCTTCAGACCAACTGAATCAAACTTTAGTCAAACTTCTCCATCTGACCCGTCTCAGTAAACTTTGGCAAGTAAATAAACCTTCACTTGATAACCTGATGTGTTACTTTTAACTCGAAACATTCAAACCAGAAATGTAACCCAATGCAGCCATACAAAACTAATTATTTGCATAGAATTATATCTGGTATTCTACATTTTTTTTTGCATTGCAAAGACATTTATTTTTTACATTTTAGTGGTTAGCACATCCATTTCACAGTAAGAAGGTTTTGGGTTCAAATCCGGGGTTTGACGAGGCCATTTCTATGTGGAGTTTGCATGTTCTCTCTGTGCATGTGTGGGTTTCCTCCAAGTACTACGGTTTTTTCCCACAGTCTAAAGACTGCATATGAGGCTAACTGGCAGTTTTAAATTGCCCCTAGGTGGTGTGCGAGTGAGAATGGCTGTGTGGGTGCTGGCTTTGCAATTAACTGTTCAGGGTGTACCCAGCCTTCACCCAGAGTCGGCTGAGAAAGGCTCTAACCTCCAGGAAAAACTAGTAAGATTAATGCCCTTGCTCACTGGGTGAACAGCGCGTGGCGAATGAATGAGGGCGAATTGAAAATCCGCAATCTCGACACCATTTTTTCCACTTTCGCAGCCTATTTCTGCGAAATCACCATCCTCTCTTCACACCCATGGCGTGTTAACTACGCATCAACTGCGCGTTAGGACTGGGTTGCATTCACCACTATCACATTTCCTTCGTCACCATCGCACTATCTGCGTGTTGGAAATGTCCCCTTCGCCACCACAAGAGGACAAGCAAGGGGACGAATGGGCGCGAAAGTGAGCTTTGCCAACATGTTGAGTAGACGCTCGTGGCAAACAAAACACGATAAAGACGCATTCATAACACGGTAGTGATTACATAACACATCAAACATGCTCCTTCGCCAGACCTTGACCATAATTTCAAACGTGTTTGAAATATCTGTGCAGCCAGTGCGCACTAGACAAACCGGTGGGAACTTGGCAAACACTTCACTAAAATTTTGCATTTGAAACACGTACATCTGCGATTTTTTTGCTTTCGTGACGCTCGCCACCACATTCGCCCCAGTGATCAAGGGGTTTTAGGCAGTTTGGCAATGAATGACTGAATGAATAAATGAACCAAGATTGTTTTGTCTTTTTCTGATCCAGGAATTTTTGCAAATCTGCTCCTGTTTGTAATTCCGCAAACATGTCCGGAGATTCCACTTCGAACAAATCAAAAGAAATTTTATATGAGAAATTGGTACCAACAGCAAACTCCGCTGACCAGCCATCTTCATCCGACATTCATTTCCCCTGCGGACAAGCACACAATACACATTACCATTGCTCGGAGAGTGGGAAAAGCTTCAAAGCAAGAAGTATTTTCCAAACACACCAGCGCGTTCACACAGGAGAGAAGCCGCATCACTGCACACAGTGTGGGACAGGTTTTACTACTAGAGGCAACCTAGTGAAACATCAGCGCATCCACACCGGAGAGAAGCCTTATTGCTGCACGCAGTGCGGAAAAAGCTTTAGGGATGGAGGAATTCTCAAAACACACCAGCGCATTCACACAGGAGAGAAGCCGTATCACTGCTCTCAGTGTGGAAAAAACTTTCGGGATCGAGGGAATCTCAGGGTGCACCAGCGCGTTCATACAGGAGAGAAGCCGTACCACTGTTCCGACTGTGGGAAGAGTTTTACACACGGGAATAGTTTACAGAGCCATCAGCGCCTTCACACGGGAGAGAAGCCGTATCACTGCTCCGAGTGTGGGACGAGTTTTACTAGTAAAGGGAATCTTGTGAAGCATCAGCGCATCCACACAGGAGAGAAACCTTATCACTGCTCCGAGTGTGAAAAAAGCTTCAGCAGTGGATCTCATCTCCGAACACATCAGCTCGTTCACACCGGAGAGAAGCCGTATCGTTGTTCGGAATGCGGGAAGTGTTTTAAACTGGGTAGTGCTTTGCAGCTACACCGGCGCCTCCACACAGGGGTGAAGCCGTATTACTGCTCACAGTGCGGGAAGAGTTTTACGCGAGAGTTCACCCTCCAACAGCACCAGCTCATTCACACTGGAGAGAAGTCCTATCCCTGCCCCGAGTGCGGAAAAAGCTTTAGACATAGAGGAAATCTGACAGCACACCGACGCGTTCACACAGGAGAGAAGCCGTATCCTTGTCCGGAATGCGGGATGAGACTTGCAACCAGGAGTAGTTTACGGCAACATCGGTTCATTCACACTGGTGAGAAACTCTATCGCTGTTCGGAATGTGGGAAGAGTTTTAAACAGGACAGCGGTTTACGGCTACACCGGCTTGTCCACACTGGAGCGAAGCCGTATTACTGCTCACAGTGTGGCAAGAGTTTTGCCCGAGAGTTCACCCTCCAACAGCACCAGCTCATTCATACCGGAGAGAAACCGCATCACTGCTCGCAGTGCGGGAAACAGTTCAGGATTCGAGGACATCTCAAATCACACCAACGCATTCACACCGGAGAGAAACCGCACCAGTGCGTACAGTGTGGAAAAAGCTTTAGGACTCAAGGCCAGCTCAGATCACACCAACGCGTTCACACTGGGGAGAAGCCGTATTGCTGCTCGCAGTGTGGAAGAAGCTTTAGGAATACAGGATCTCTCAGGGTTCACCAGTGCGTTCACGCAGGCGAGAAGCCGTATCATTGCTCAGTGTGAGCTTTGAGGACGTTCGCTTTGTATTTTTTATTCTTTCGTTCATGCATTTACATTTGTGTCATTTAGCACATGCCTATCCATTTATTTTCCGAACCTCTTCATCCTACTAGGGTCGGGGCGAGGCTGGAACCTCTCTAAGTCGACCATGGGCCAAGGCGGGGTACACCCTGAACAGCTTCCCAGTCCATCACAGGGCCAACACATACACACACACAACGATTCACACTTACAAACGGGGCAATTTGGAGCAGCCAGTTAGCTTACTGTGCATGTCCTTGGACTGTGGTGGAAAACTGGAGTACCTGGAGGAAACCCAAGCAGGCACAGAGAGAACATGCAAACTCCAGTGCTATACAGTGCTATAGACTACACCACCATGCCTTGTGTCCATGCGTTCAATTCAAATAAATTCTTTTAATTATTGATTTTTTTTTTTCCCAAGAAAAAAATATTTTGGAATAAAAAAAATTTATTAGTCATCTTTGTTTCATTATAATTACTGATGGAATATAGTTTTTGTTAAATTTGTATGTGCGTGTAGTGTAAATATCCATCCATTATTGACGCATACTGATTATCAATCAGGGTCGCAGAGAAGCTGAAGCCGACTTCAGGCAACAGACAGGGTGCACCTTGAACAGATTCCCAGAAAGTCCTCCAAACTCTCCGGTTACACATGAACACATGCATATTTTCGTTATCAGGTCATTTATACTTACATTTTCAAAGCTGCAATCTGCTGAAATCCGTTTGATAGTTTGTTTTAGCCAGATTGAAAAGACTGCTGTTTCACCCTCACGAGTGCACGAAATGATTTAAAAAAAAAAAAAAAACACAGGATATGAATTCGTCAGTTCATATAAGGCAAAAAAAGTACACAGATAATAAATTATCAAGTCAGATATAAACCAGTTAAATTCTAAATAGAATAAAACTAGGCACATCTACACATAAGACGAGCTTACAACATACATATGATGAGCTTACGACGTACATTAGACAAACATCGACTCATTTAAATGAAGGAACGGTATAACCTGCTGTTTATCGATATACAAATTACTTCCGTAATTACCATCATATACACACATGAATCCCGTAAAAACTTTTCGCAGTACAATGTCGCCCCCGTGTGCAGATTTATTACTTTTTTTTTACTTTTTTATAATAATAACAACTGGGTTTTTTTTCTTTTATTAATGTTTTAAATCTTTTATTAATTTTGGGGTTTATTTCCCTTTAAAGTTTATTATTTATTGTTTTTATTTATTCTCAATATAAATAATAAATAAATAAATAAATAAATCCCATCACTGTATTTTGGTTAATCCAGAACAGTACCATTATATAGTTCTGTGACCTGATATTGAAGGAGTCGAAAGTTTGTACTGAAAGTAAGGCCATCTATCACACATTCCTAAACTCCCCAGAGGAGGAGCAAAGACAGCGATTGGTCAGAAAGTTCCTTCCTGTTTAAATAATTTGAATGACAGACTCTTAGAAACATCACCAAAAATACAGAAAACAGTGAACAAGCCCTACTGTCCATATGTCTGCAATCCCCCAAGCCTTGGATTTCTTTTCTCTTATATATATATATAAAATCTGGGTTACTGGGTTAGTTAGTATTCAGGGTGTATGGTTAATGTTTTTTCATTTCTTCTGACAGTGCCTTGCCACCCATAATTGATTATTTGCTTTTAGTTACACTTCCAAGCTCTGGAATGCTCTAGGAACAGCTGTATAAGGCTGAACTAATCAGAATGATCACAGCTGTTCGCAGTTGCCCATTTATCTTGGTGTGCAGTGGAGAGGGTGATTAGTTACACTTGACTGATTTTACATGTAGTTTTAGGAGGGTGTGATCCTTTAACAATCTCAGTGATTTTTATCTTATTGTTTAAATTTTTTTGTTTGTTTTCTGAACTGTAAAATTACTATTAAGTAAACAGAGAAAGAAATTGTGTGTCTTTTCTTTCTGCATATCAATATAAAATGAATCTTTCAAATGGATTGATTCTTTTCTCAAGTCACGACGATAGTTTCTTCTCCGACACAGTTACTGTTGAGTTGTTTCAGGTGATGTCAATGAATGCACCGATATCTGAACATTGACCGATGCTCTGCTGGGCTGTGGGATGTCATTAAAATAAACATGCTGGATTTTACTCCGTATTTATAGGATATTTGATCCTGGAGGCCCTGGTTACTGAGAATTTTAGTAGTGGTGGCAAACCTTAGCACGATTCAGATAGTTTATCAAGGGATGTTATTGATTTATGCTTTACACGTCTCCTCAGTGACAACACTGGTGCATTTGAGCAGTAATAAAATTACCCTTGGGTGAGTTTCTAATGGCTCATAATTTCTACAACCCTGGATTTTGTACCCCACAGTCACATGATCATGCTTCAGTCACCACAAGCTATCCAAACAATTAGAACAGAGTGTCAAACTCATTTTCACTGAGGGCCACGTCACTGAATTTTTAGGTCATCAAGGGTCTAATAATCACTGAAGATCTATTCAAAGAGGGCAACCATGAAATCTGCATGGCAAAATGATTGGTCTAGGCATTTTCCCACTTTTTCTTGATTCACTTTTCATTCCTAACAACGCCTAACAGTAACAAGCTAGCTTGGAGTCAATAAAGACTAGCTGTTCACTTGAAAGGATCATAAAAGATTTCATGGTAAAGGTTGGTGCCAAAAATGTACGATAATAATCATAATCTTCATGATTCTTTGAAAGCATCCCGGGCCACATAAAATGAGTTGGCGGGCCAGATTTGGCCTGTGGGCCTTGAGCTTGACACCTGTGAATTAGAAGGAGCAAATCACAGTATACAAGTAACCAAAGTATACAAGAAATAAACATTTGTTCACCAGTCCTGATTCTTCCATTTATGCGCAAGTCATTTTTTTCTAGCTGCCCAGTTTTTCTTCTGTATTTATAATAGTACTTTATAGCATGATATGCATGATTGACTAAAAATTTCCCATGTTACCGGCATAGGACATGACTTTGATGGTTGTCCGGTGTCTATGCATCAGTTCATGCTGATCGGCTGTCATGTATCACTGGCTGCAAAAAATAAATAAATAAATAAATAAATAGGAAAATGGGAAAAAAAAAAAAATAATTTAATTCATTACGAAACCCTCTAAAAAGTAATGGCTCATACACCACCACTCAGACTCGCACAAAATAAAAATAGCAATATAAATCAGGCAGGCAGACAAGTTATCACTGAACAAAACAACACAAAAACATTAACGGCAACACGGAACACAAACACATTAAACGGACAATTAACTCAACAAGACAGGCAAATTTCCTTGTAAATCAGCTATTAAAAGGCAGTAAAAAGAAAACTCAGTGTTAGCTTTTCCTGCTTTTTCTCCATACTGAAATCAGAAAATGTAGAGGAGATTCATTTATTTATTTCCTTCAAGACTGAAATTAATTCAGTTCTTAAAGGAGACACCTATCAATAGAGATATCTATCGGGAGCTCTGCTTTTAGGCAGAACTTCACTCATTCGCTCACTTTTTGAACCACTTTATCCTACCAGGATCACGGCAAATGGCAAAAGGAGTCATAATAGAGGATAAGAAATCTATTTCTATTGAACCCTTTATTTATTTATTTTATTGTATGCTTTTAAATCCATAAAACACAAACCGAAATGGTCTATTGAGCACAAGTACAGAAAATCACAGAACAAAAACCCCTCAGTATTATTCATACCCTAGAATTATTACAGACCTTTCTGATATTTTATACACTTACACAGTATCATACTGTTGCCATAAATTGTTGTATAATTTCATCATAAACATAGAATCTACGAGAAAAAATGTAAACATCATACGTCTGACCCAGGCTTCTGGTGACATACACAGTCACTTACGCTAGGGGGCAGTAATGCTGTTTGTGGTGGGGAATTCAAGAAGAAGAGATGAATGTTTCGGCAGAATAACTTAAGCCTGCTGTATCGAATTTAAACGGATTTTTACAGAATTATATAAGCTTATTTAGATCTCATCAAGTTAAAAGAAAGATTGTTGCCGTATCCGTATCTGAGATATGTAGCTACGTTCGGCTTTAAAGCAAGTTTTAAGGTAAGCTATACCAATGTTTGCTAGCTGTGCTAATGGTTGTGTTCCAAACACATTCGTATTCATGTCGAAGTGCACTATACTGGGGTTGACTAGCAAGTGTATCCGCCCTATATAGTGCCCTATCTGGTGAATAAATCTTCAATTTGCATTTAGCCTTAGATACCGGTGAGTTACACTGTTGTTATATATTTATTAGCATAATAATGGGTTTATTTCTTTGACATTTCGACTGATGGTTTCAGTGGATGGTTAACAGTTATTGCTATTATAATTATTAACTAGTTTTACTGGATAGCAGTGTCCTCGTTTTATGATCGTGAGTGTTGGACACTGGGATTTCGGGCCTGATTCTGTCAAATTACATTCTGTATTCCCATAATTCACTCCATCACACCCTCCCTCAGTCACGTGATAGAACATTCAGTAAGGGTAAGGGCAAACAGCTGTTTTACAGTCACTGCTGCCACCTAGTGGAAGGATGATGAATTGGGTTTCATGGTAATGGTTGATGCAAAGAATGTACGAGAATCATATTCTTTGAAATCTCTTGCGGGCCACATAAAATGAGGAGGCGTGCCGGATTTGGCCCACAGGCCTGAGTTTAACACTTATGGCAAACGCTCACTTCCCTGTCACCCACAGCGATCACCAGCCCAGTAGTGGGCAGTCATGTGCTCTCATTCATACGAGGGGGCGGGTAGCGCTTTCCCTCCACTTTCTTCCACTACACCAGTGTGTTAAGTCGCCCCAAAATATGCATGCACAGCAGTTTGTAAAGAGGCGGGTGGCAGCATGATCGCATGTCACACAGGGGGCATGTGCATGCTAACGCCCCTCCCTGGTTGGTACTGGTCATGTTATAGGGAAGGGAATACTTGAAGGATCGGACACAACTAAATTAGGGGAGAAAATATTAAATATATATAAAATAACAATAATGCGGCACGGTGGCGCAGTAGTTAGCACGTCCGCCTCACAGCAAGAAGGTCCTGGGTTCGATTCCCAGCTCAGGCGTTTCTGTGTGGAGTTTGCATG
>JAOUQZ010004691.1:0-16107 GCA_028564935.1 Neosilurus hyrtlii
TATATATATTCTAAGTGGGAAAAATAATAGTACTACAATTTCATCCCGACAAGCCTGGAAAATTGGTGATGATGAGATTTTAGTACTATTATTTTTCCCACATACAATATATTTAGCTCTACTCCGACATATCAAGCACTGTTCTACGGAAAATCGACTCAGGATTTTATATATATATTTATACATATACATACACCTTACCAAAAAGAAAAACAAAACACTTACCCACTGAGTTTTGATTGATGGCATACCTGCCTGTGTTCTAGTGACCCAGTATCAGAATGTATTTACAGATGATTTAAAGTTTTAAATTTACTTTAAAGGACTTCTGTAAGTCGCTCGGATAAGGGTGTCTGCTAAATGATGTAAATGTAAATCCACAAACATATATAAAATGTATTTTATTGGGATTTTATGTGACCAACACAAACTGGTGCATAACTGTGGAAGGAAAATGATAAATGGTTTTCAAATTTTTTTTACAAATAAAAATCTGAAAAGTGTCTCATGCATTTGTATTCAGCCCCTCTTACTCTGATACCCCTAAATAAAATCCAGTGCAACCAACTGCCTTCAGAAGTCACCTAATAGGTTAATAGAGCCCACTCTAGTAACCTATTAGGTCTCAGTTTACAACATAAATGTAAAAAAATTTAGTTTATTTGTTCTGTGAAGGTCTCAGAGGTTTGTTAGAGAACATTAGTGAACAAACAGCATCGTGAAGCCCAAGAAACACACCAGATGTGTCAGGGATAAAGTTATGGAGAAGTTTACAGCAGGGTTAGGTTATAAAAATATCCCAAGCTTTAAACATCTCACATAGCTTTGTTTTATCCAAAATCAGAAAATGGAAAGAGAATGGCACAACTGCAAACCTTCCAGCACATGGCCCTCCACCTAAACTGACAGGCCAGGCAAGGGGGTATTGATGGTAACTCTGCAAAGAAGAAAGGGCAAAAAATTCATTTGCAAAGCTGATACCCCAAAAGACTTGCAGTTGTAATTGCATTGAAAATTGGTTCAACAAAGTATTGACTTGCTACATTTGAAAACAAATGCACACCACACTTTTCAGATTTTTATTTGTATAAGTATTTTTTAAACCATGTATCATTATGCAGCACTTTGTGTTGGTCTATCACATAAAACCCCAATAAAGTACATTTATGTTTGTTGTAACGTGAGAAAATGTCAAAAAGTTCAAGAGGTGTAAATACTTATGTAAGCCACTGTGTACCACACTGCATACCAGACACAATCTGATTGGTCCACTATCTCAGGAGTAAAGATTATTAATTAAAGTGGATAATGCTTGAATAAAAATGAGAGAAAATCAAAGTTTGTCACAGTCACAGTGTTATCATTGTTGGGCTTAAAATTTTCATTTGTCATGATTTAAAAACCAAAATAACAACATACATACATACATACATACATACATACATAAATAGACCCTGCAATGGTCTGGCAAGCGGCGTGCAACCTGCCTGAGTCCAGAGTCGCCTGAGATAGGCGCCAGCCTCTCCACGACTGTGATTAGGATTAAACAGCTTAAAAAATAAATGAATGGGAATTTATATATATATAAATATAAACTACAATTATTATAATAATTATTAAAGTCTAATTTTAGTGTGCTTGTTTTTACTTATGTTTCCATGTAGTGTATATTAGAACAGTTATGCACCTCAGACCTTGTGGATTTTGCTAAATTGATATTCAGTAATTCCATCTCAGAAACAATTCAGCAACTTCCCCCTCACCTTTGGCACATAATGGTTAACTAGTTAATAAAACTAAAGCTAGCAGTTATTTTTAATTATTATGAATTTATTTATTTTTTCAGCTGAAATAAAAAAATTATTTACATTTTTCAGAAAAAATGAAAACTACATTATGAAAAAATTTAAAGTACATGTAACAATGCAGCAAAAATTAAATTGAATTGTAAATACAAAATAGAATTGCAGGTAAAAATTTTTTTTTTTTCATTTTTCCCTCCTAAGAATAAAACGCACATATGCACTAAAACTAACAAGCCATTAAACCCATAAAATTTAAGTGCACAGCACCCCCTTCTGGGTCTGATGTAGTTCCACAAGTCCAAAAAATTGGATTTCTCATGTTCAGTTGCATTTGCCACCAAATGAACAACCTGCAACTTTTCCGTATGAAACTTGGTCTGATATCAAAGCCTCTGATCTTGAATATACAGTGGAAATTTCATTCAAATTAAATGTAATTTTGTTTTTTATTTTGCCCTTTTTTTGATAAATTTTGTCATATCATCAAGTGCATTGATTCTTATCACAAATTAAATGGAAACATCCTTGGTTCATCACCTACCCATCATAAAAAATTCACATTGATTTGTTAAAAACTGCGGGCAGGAAGTTGCTAAAAGACAGAAAAATAAAGCTGCACTGATGAAAAGAAAACCTCCTTGGGTTGTAAGTGTGTTTTATTCTCTATTTTGGGATGTAAAAATGAAATGTTTTTAATGATACTATGTCCTGTTTATGTTTTTGTGTATGTAACTGTGGGTATTGTAATTTAATTGTAGATGTCCTATAACATGGTGTCAGCCTGCAACCGCCTAGGCAAGATCAAGCTGGTGTGTAAGACCAGTGCTTTGGAAAATCAAAAACTGGTAAGATGTTAACAAAAGTGATGTATCTGAAACATCCAGAGGTGGAAAATAAAAATACCTTTGTTGTTGTTTGTGTGTGCATGCAATCCAAAAACCAATGATAAGCAATTATTGAATGATTTTTTAGACAGATCTGAATAAACAGAATAATTCTTCTAAAGAATTCTATAATCGTTTTATGATTCATTTAAAATATTTTCTACTTATCCAACTTATCAGCTCATAATAAAATACCAAGAACTGTTTGATTTCCACCAATGAGAAATGAGGAAATATTCTAAACGAAAAATATTAAGCAATTTCATTCAGATTAAACTTGAAAAAGGCTTGTGATAATTCAGAGGTGCATTTCATTTTCATTTTTGCTTTCTATGCTTTTCATATAGTTTTTTTAAGTTCAGCCCATGCTTGTTCTCTCTCTCTCTCTTTCTCTCTCTCTCTCTCTCTCACACACACACACAAACACACACAAACACACACATAACTCCATACTTCTCTGCTAAAAAAAAAACTCATAAATTATTTAATGGTCATCTGACTCATATGCTAGTTGCCGGTTTAACCTGACTCCAGTCTGTCCACAACTGATGGTCGAAGATACCCCAACTGCTACAAAACATAGCCATTCTATAGAACATAGTAACCCCTCAGCCAGGACACCTCAAGCGCACGGAGGACAAAAGCCATCCCCCATACGAACAGTTTCGGACGATCAACATTTTATTAGCCACCCCTCACACATGTTTAGGTCATAGGGAGTACAAAATTTCAGAAAGCTCTCATGCATATGAGCCGAGCAATGGCCCGGACAAACTTTATATGTTCAAGGTCACTGTGCCAAGGTCAAAGGTCAGATATGCAAAGTAACTACCCCACGCACAGGTTCAGGCCATAAGTAGTGCCTATTCAAAATTTCAGAAAGCTGGCCTGTGCATGAGCCGAGCAATGGCCCGGACAAAGTTATTGTCACAGACCAGCCCGCCCGCTCTGCCGCCAAGCCAACGACAATACCCCCCCAGCCATAACTGGCTGAGACGTAAAAACTTAATATATAGCCACATTCACACAGGAAACGACAAGCAACCATGCAAATCAGTGATTGTCAGCAAAATGTGTGACAAAAGACAAAATTTTATCAAGCGAAGCAACATGGGCGGGCGCAAAGTTTACCGATCAGAGCTTAAAGAAACCACTGATTGACGCTGAGTTTGCCAAAACCTTTCCATGGAGAAAGAATGAAAACGAGTTTAATTAATCCATCGACATCAACATGGAAGAGAAGCTCATTATAGCCATGTCGAAATATCCTGTGATTTATGACTGCACACAGAAATTTTACAAGAATAATAATCTGAAACGCGGTGGTTGGGATCCATCTTTCTTAAATGCTCAGGATTTCTTGTGAGCATATATTTGTGTATGTTTAACTCTTCCTGGTTCATGATACACAAGAGTCTCCATTCTATACATGCTGCACGATAATAAAAATAATGATAATAATACTACTACTACTACTACTAATAATAATAATAATGAGAGATATATGATGATAATATGAGCTAAAATGAACTCAAATAATATAAAAAAAAGAGAATTATAATAAAAGCTCTCACAGACCTTCTTGAGCGATGCTGCATACACTTTCGTTCTGAAAGATTTTACATGGAAAAGTTTTAGGTAGGCCAGGTTACCTAGGCAACAAGAGCTAAGCGGTCAAGCGATTTGTTTTTCTCTCCAGGTGATTCGTGTGTCATCGATTTACGAAGATTTACATTTATATCATACAGTATATAAACACAAAAACTAGACACATGTTTACAAATATAAAAATATATCTTTGTTTTGTATTTGGATAATTTGCATCATGACAGCTAGCTTTTTATTTGCCAGCCATGCTAGACTTTTTGGATTTTTTTTTTTCGTTTTGTGGTTTAATGTACAGTATTTTCGAGTAAGGCATATGTATATTATTAACCTCTACTAGCAGTAATTTCTGATTTAACATCTTAAAAGTTACATCAAAGGTTATATCTCATGTCTCTAATTATCTTTTATCTCCTTATTAAGAGAGATTGTGAGAGTGACCAGGAGGACACCGAGACAAAAACCGCCTCTCTCTTGCGGCGGCGACTCAGCAACAGTTCCTAGAGGAGTGAAGTGACAGTAAGATCATCTGTGGATCAGTGAAAGCAGGTGGACTGATTCCTGATAAAGACCTATGAAGCTCTGCAGACCAAAGGAATTGTGGAGTTCTACTCACCTTGAACACATAACGTTTCCTGGTGCACCACAAGGTGATAACAGCTTGGAAAAGTGGGCCAAACCTACAACATTCTTGAAATGTATATGCAACTTTATTCTCACGTGGATACCTCTGAACAGCTAAATGATGACGACACAATTTGATATGATGATACAGGTTACAGCCCCATAAAACCTGAGCCGTGTTCCAGAACTCTTATTTCATCCTATCCGAACCATTCGTTGCCTGTTTCTCTTGGGCAACAGCTTCTTAAGTGCCATTTCAGTACTATAGTAGCTCAAGAGAAGTTTGTTGGAGAGAAAGCATCAACTTCTTTGTAGATGCCAAGTACACTTTTGGGAGCTGATGCACTTTCCGTTCTGAACGCAAATAAATTTTAAACAGTAACACAAAATATTTCACATACCAAAACATAAAATATAGACTTATTGAACATTCATTCAATTTCTAAGCTGATTAATCCTATATAGCGTTCGTGGGGAGGCTTGCACCCATCTCAGCCGGCTCTGGGTGAGGGCGGGGTACACCCTGAACAGCTCACCAGACAATTGCAGGGCCAACACACATACAACCATTTACACTCACACTTGGGGACAATTTGGTACAGCCTTTCAGCCTCCTGTGCATGTTTTTGGATTGTGGAAGGAGACCGGATTACCCTGAGTAAACCCACGCAAGCACAGGAGTTTGGAACATTCACACTCCACCCAGAAAGGCACAAGCCTGGGGATCAAACCCAGGCCTTTTTTCTGTGAAGCGAACATGCTAACCACTGCGCCACTGTGCTGCCCTTCCTACTGAATGTTTTTGTTTTGATTTCATGTTTTGTACACATGTACAGCTGCTGGTTGGCACCAGAAAGACAGAAAAAGACAAAGGAATACATTGCCAGATTTTAATGAAAAATCTACAAAAACTGGGATCCTGTACGTGGCCTGAGTGATAATAATTGTATCCGTCCAAATATTTTTAGGTTTCCACCCACAGTCCAAAGACTTGCACATTAGGCTAATTGGCTGTTTTAGAATGTCCCTAGGTGTGAGTGTGAATGGTTGCACGTGAGTTGGCCCTGCAATGGTCTGGTGAGCTGTTTGGGGTGTACCCCGCCTTTGACCTGAGTTGGCTGAGATAGGATCCACTCTTCCTGTGACCCTAGTAGGATTAGCAGCTCAGCAAATGGATGAGTGAGTGAGTGAGTGTATGGATCAGGAAGCTTCAACAACCTCTTTTTCATGATATCTTTCCAGCTTTATCCAAGTTTGTAATTAGTTTGAGTGCGTTGTTGATTTTATTGATAGACTTCGCCAATGTGTTTCTTTTGTCTTTTGCCAACCATCTGTGTCTGCGCATACCATTTAATGGGTTTATTTGATTTTTGGGATTACAGGTGACTACATGTTAATATGCACAATTAGCGAGCCAGTAAGAGAGGTCATTCATTGGGCAATTAGACTAGTGAGAATATCAGCTAGTTAGTACAATACATAGACAACTAGCTAACTATCAAAGAAATGTGTATTCCTTTTGTGTATATAGTAGTTTAAAAGAAATATATGCAACATGTCAGTTCCAACGAAATCACTTCCATTGCCGAAAATGGTTGAATGTTTTGCTCTTATGTCTCTCTCTTGGCTAGAAGTGCTTACTCATGTGAGCATTCTGAGTAAAGTCAAGGAGCTGAGACAGATTGGATATAAACATCCTGGAATTGTCACGGGACTGGAATTTTTGATATTGAAGCATCAAGCTGGAGTGAGTCAAAGCGGTTCAGGAAACATTTACTCGATAAAATGCCTTCAGGAGTGGACAGGCTCTTCATTTTGGTGCCTTAACTGACATAAAATGCAGTACAACCATTTTTACCGCTATCTCATCCAAAGTCATAAAATCTTTCATGTGCATGTTTGGCTCAATGCCAAGTTCCAGCTGAGGCGTATCCCACTGTGTGTTTATGCATTCTTATGGTGTCTGTATAACAGGTCAGTTGTGAAATACTGTAACTGATCTTTTTTTTTGTGCAAAGACTAACCAAGAGTTAAAAAACAACAGCCAAATGAGAATGCTGCTCACCTGAGTTGTATGTTTAACATTTCCTTATGGTACTTTAGGGCAAGAGTCGAACCTAATGGAAAAAGTATTACATGAAAGATGTGATTTATATTGTGGGATATAACTCATTCGTTTCATTTTCCGAACCGTTTTATCCTTTATAGGGGTCACTTAGAGGCTGGAGCCCATCCCAGCTCACACTGGGTGAAGGCAGGGTACACCCTGAACAGCTCACCTATCCATTACAGGGCCAACACACACTCACACACAACTATTCACACTTACACCTAGGGTCACTTTGAAACAGCAAATTAGCCTAATGTGCATGCGTTTGGACAGTGGGAGGAAACTGGAGCAGAGAGCAGAACTTGCCAAACTCCCTCCCAAAATGCACTGATGAGGATTTAATATTTCCATCTGCTTGTTTCTTCATTAAATTAAAGACAAGTACTGATTTTCATTCATTTTTCGAACTGCCTAATCCTATAGGGTTGTGGGGAGGCTGGAGCCGATCTCAGGTGGGGAACATCCTGAAGAGATCACCAGTCCATCACAGGGCAAACACACAACAACAGCTGGGGCAATTTGAAATAGTCCGTTAGCCTAATGTGCATGTCACTGGATGGTGTGAGGAAACATATTCAGTCTGTTGCATTGTAAACAATGCAAAGATAATGAAGAAGAAATTTTTCAAAAGGACATCCAATCCAATGACAGCTTTCTCTGATGTTTGAGATTTGTTGATACTAAATTTATAACAGATGAAGATTACAGGCTACACTGTTTAAATAATCCTGTGATGTGTGTTGTATTTGTATTTTCTCTACTTCATAGCACATGATTAAATGTAGAATGTTGAACTTTATGTGAAGGTATACTGACATGTTGAAACATCACCCTAGTTGTTTTTATTTATTTTTTTGGGGGCAGAGGATTTACTTCCCAATTTTAGTCATAGTCTCTCAAGTATGCTTTGCTATGACATAATCACCACCATCCACGGAGGGTGAAGGCAAGCATGTGATGCATTTTTTTTCAAACTGCTGTGCATGTATATTTGAGATCAGTGTAACACATTTGGAGGAAAGCACTGTTTGTCTCCTTATATGCATGAGCTTACAGATGTCCCTGTTTGGCTAGTAATTGATTTAAGTGACAGGGAAGAAAGTGTATGCTGTCCAACCCTCCCTGAAAACTCACCCAGTAAGCATTCATGGGGTCCCAGGCACAGATGGCTGTATGCATTACCCGGGCTTAAACTTGTGATCTCCTGGGTGATAGCGTTGCACCACCTGTAGTTAGTATCAAAGTTCATCATAATTCTTGGTGATTCTTTTTCATCACAAAATGAATACTGATGGTAAACTATAAAGGTGCTTAAACGTTTGTGAATCCTTTATAATTATTTACATTTCTGCAAAAGAATGACATAAAACATTAGATTTTCTTTAAAGTAGATAAAGTAGAGTAGTTAAACAAATTTGATAACAATTTTACTTTATTACTTTATTATACTTAGTTATTTACCGATTAAGGAAAATAAATCAATCACTATTATACATCTCTGGGTGTTGAACCTCTAGGAGGTAAATTTGAAGGTAAAATCAAAATCAGATGTCTTTAATCAACTAGAAGTGAGTGAGATCACTGTGTTTAATGAAGAACGGTGATCTGTCATAGTTTAACATTCACCGCACATGTTCATGGAAGTATATCATGGCACAAAAAAAGGAGATTTGTAAGAACTCCAGGATGAGCGTTGTTGATAGTCATCAGGCTGGAAAAGGTTACAGAACCATCTCAAAAGAGTTTGGATTACACCAATCCACCATCAGCAGATGGAGGACATTCCAGTTACCTTCTCCAAGAGTGGTCGACCAACAAAGATTGGGAATAATGAACAAAAGAGGTGTTCGTGAAAGAGTTGCAAAAAGAAAGCCATTCCTTTCCAAAAAGAACACTCCTACCCTTCTACAGTTTGGTAAAGATCATATGGACAAGCCAGAAGGTTATTAGAAAAAGTCCTTGTGGATGGATGAAAACAAAATGGAACATGGAAAACACTGCATTGCAGCCTAAGAACCTCACTCATCAGTGAAACATGGTGGTGGGAGTACCATGATTTGGGCTTGTTTTGCTGCATCAGAGCCTGGATGATTTGTCATCATTGATGATGTCAGGATATCCGAGCTGAATCTCAAGAAAATGTGAGTCATGCAACAAGACAGTGACCCTAAATACACTACATAAGTTTTTACCAAAGAATGGTTTAAAAAATAATCGTCTTAATCCAATAGAAATGTTGTGTAAGCAGTTAATGTGAGGGAAACCACAGACATCCCAAAGATGAAGTTGCTCTGTATGGAGGAATGAATTAAAATCATCCCTCCAAGTCAATATGCAGGACTCAAACAGCTATCTCAAATGGTTAGTTACAGTTATTACTGCACACAAGGGTCTCAAAGCAAAGGTTCACATACTTTTGCCACTTAATTTGTATGCAGTATTACATAATTTTCCTCAATAAATAAATGACCAAGCGTCATTTTGTCTCATTTGTATAAATGGGTTTTCTTTATCTACTGTTAGGATTTGGAAAAATTTGATGATGTTTACATTTATTAGAAAAATCTACAGTGATGGCCTGGTGATAGGGTGCTGGATTACTAATCCCAAGGTCAGGGGTTCAAGCCACACTGTAAACGGGATTGCCCCCCCAAGCCCAGGTGCTACTAACTGGGTTATCAAAGGTCAACCATGTTGGGTTGCAACGGTAGGCCGCTGGGTTACCGTCAACGTGTTTCTGCCCTGTGATGGCCTGGCGAGTTGTCCAGGGTCGGCTGTGATGGGCACCAGTCTCCCCGTAACCCTTATTATGAGTAAGCGGTTCAGAAATTGAATCACTGAATGAATTCTACAGGGTTCACAAACTTTCAAACACCATTCAAAACATATCTTTCCACTTGTAATACAACCATGTCATGCTTCAATGTTATTTAAATAAAAAATAACTCGACAGAAGGAATCAGGACAGGAGCAGTGGGTAAGTCCCAATGCTATGTATAAAATGTAGTTTTTATGAATGGTCATGAATAGTTTTCTGCACTTAATATATTTAGAGTCATAAATGCCGTCAAGCCACAGAATAGATTTCACTGAAGTTGTGTGTATTTCACTATGAAATTTAATAGAACAAAAAATATAGTCTTCCATTTTTGTAAAGAACCAACTCATTATATTCAGGATCACTTTTGCTTAAACTAGAGTTATTTTTGCACTGTTGTTAGGAATATTATTTTATTAATATAGTTCCTAATATATTTTGGCTGTTTAAGGCAATATGTTGTTTTATGTCATTTAACTGATGTAGGATTGAAATCGGTCAAAAACTATACTGTACTCAATATATTGTATACATTTAAATAGGTTTTGATAATGCATGAATGACACTGACTAACTGGAGCTGGCTGTAATTTAAATCACTTATACTTAAAATTACTTTCATGAGTTGTGTAATTAGTGTATTGTGTGTGTGTGTTTTAATATGTTTACTTTGTATTTTTTATTTCTAATTTTCAAAGCCTTTGCTGGTGCATGCAGTTTTCTTTTGTTGTATAAAATGTTAGATTTAAAGAGGCCCATTTACTTACTAGGTGAACTACAGTGTTATCTCTTGGAATTAAAATATAATTCAACTGCGATGGCTTTCTGAAACCATTTGTTTACTCCTGTGCCCGCGTATCAATGACACGAACGTCTCAGTAAATATCACTATCTTAAGACGTGCCAGAGCACCGAACACGTGATCTCTGACTTTTCCACATTCGCACATCAGTGTTGCACTGCTAAATTATTGCACATGCGCAAGATCACTCCTCTGGTCATGCTATCTTATTATTGTTATTGTAATCAGACACAGAACTGAAACAAGATGTAAAACAGCGCAACAAGAGATATAAACCCTTGTTCACACAGGAAGCGACAAGTGACAGGCTTCCCGCTGAGCGACACGCGACATCGACTGCCTGGAGAGGAGAATCGCCTCACTTCTCTGCTCTTGTTGCCTAGGTAACTCCCTCGTATGTTGTCCGCATAAAAACCTTTCCAAGTGAAGCTGTGAGCAACAATGCACTTTCCTATAGCAGGTCCGTGAGATCTTTGAGTTAATTTTAACTAATATTATCATCATATATAAATTATTATTATTATTATTATTATTATTTCACATAGCAAGTGTTGAACAGAGACTCTTGTGCATCATGAACCAGGAACAGTTAGCTCTCTATTTGAAAAAAAAAAGCACCAACATCCTTACCACTCCTGCTGGGTTCACCTAATGATACAAGCCCGGTATCATCACAGAGAGAATCATATACTTGTGCAGGAGCTCTGTTTATACGGAGTACACTTTCAGCAGTACTTTATTCTGAACTTTATTCTTTTATCTACTGATTTATTTATTTTATCAAAATGTATCTGTTAACACAAATCAGCAGGAAAAGAAGTTATCAAAACCCTGTACTCGAGTTACAATCCAACTCTCATAATGTACATTTCATGTAGCTCTAAATAAACGTATATAAATATAAACTTACAGGAAATGCCGACTGTTTTAGAAACGTGGACCCAGACATCTCATATCAGGTTATTATCCTTATAAAATATCTGTGTGCAGTCATAAAGCACAGGATATTCACACACGGCTATAATAAGCTGCTTTTCCATGTTGATGTGAGCGGGACATTTAAACTCATGTTCATGGTTTCCATACGGAAATATTATCAGAATTCCGTGGTTGGAAGCATCAGTCAATCAACCATTTCTTAAAACTTTGATTGGTTATCGCTTAACTCATGTCACATGAAATTTCAGCTAAGCTGAAACCACTTTGTGTCGCCCAAGAAAATTTCGCCTCTAGTCGCCTCTCGTCGCACGATCATTGACTTTACATGGTCGCTTGTCGCTTCCTGTGAGAACGAGGCTTAAGCCTGTAAGCTGGGGCATTTTTTTACTGGGAAACCTTTGTATTCTGCTAAAATGAACTGAAAAAGGAAGATAAATCACGTAGGCTATTCACTGGTGAATGTCACCTGTGTATTGTTGTACACTGTATAAAATTAATAAAATACTGCCGGAGACATTCCCAGTCGTCTTTAGGCGAGAGGAAGGGTTCACCCAGACTACTGCAGTGATAACGCAGACACAAATAACCATACACAAAAACAGACAATTTAAAGTTTACCTAACGTGCATGTTCTTAGACTGTGGGAGGAAACCAGAAACACCCAGCAAAAACCAACACGGTGGTGTAGTGATTATCACGTCCACCTCACAGCGAGAAGGTCCTGGGTTCAGGTCGCTTCTATGTGGAAGGTGTATGTTCTCCCCATGCTTGCATGGGTTTCCTCCAGGGACTCCGGTTTCCTCCCACAGTCCAAAAACATGCACAAGTAGGCTGTTCCAAATCTCCCCTACATGTGGGAGTGAGTGTGAATGGGTGTATGTGTGTTGGCCCTGGTCTGGAGAGCTGTTCAGGGTGTACCCCACCCTGATTAGATTAAAATGGATTAGAAAATGAATGAATGGAGTTCAACACAAATGAAGCAAGTGTGGAAGTGAGCAGTAATGCTCAATCTGGCAACCTGACCAGGGCAGCCCATGAGCCAGTGCAGTGATAGGAGCGTGTTATTACCTCACAGGCCACCTCTGCTCCCGGGTGGTGCTGAATATCCTGCAGAAACAAAGAACTTTTGGACGAGGAACACTTTCCAGGTGTTTTTAAGGACTTTCCGAAAAGGAGGAGGTTGTTATTATTGTTATTATTATATTTATTTATTTATTAGTATTGATATTATTTCGGTAAACCAACACAAACTCACATTAAGACACCAAAGCACCTGGAGAGGCTTCCAGAACCATCTCAGGTAACTTTTATTACATTCAATATAACTGTATATCACTTCAATATAAACACACAATATAATGTGTATCTGAGCATTTAAACACTGAAATGTAGCCCAAATGTTTCAGCTACCGTAATAATAGTAACATTGTACCCTTGGGCTTCAGAATGTGAACTCTAGTGGTTATCAGTAAATACACAGCACACGTGTTTATCCTCGGTTCCTAAAGGCCCCAGTAAAGAAAGTTTATAGGATGTTTTCGTGAAGTTCTAAGTGTTTTTCCACCGGGAGGTGCTGCACGGTTCGGTTCCGACACTGCCGAGAAAAATCCCGGGTCCTTTCCTGCCAGTCAGGACCCATATGAGCCGAGTTCAGGACGTGGTGGAGCTTATAGCACGGTAAAGGTTACCTGGGGGATTATTCTGGGAACGTTTATTATAGATGATACGGTTTATTTAAAGGCTTTAGAATGAAAAGGCTCCTCCCTTTTAATGGAAGAACATCAGGACCACCTGGGGGGGGGGGGGGGGGGTCTGGGTTTAGAGTAAGAATTTCTGAGATGATGATGAGAAAAAACTTCAGGTTCAACTTCAGTTCAAGGTCGGAATTTATGTAGTTCAAGTCGGAGTTTTTGAGAAAAAAGAGAAATAACCTCTGAGTTTAAAGTAAAAAAGAAATAAATGAGTAGATAAATAAATAAAGCAGGGATTTTTGTAAAGTCAGAAATAGCTTATAAGATTAATGTCAGAATTTCTGAATTTAAAGTCAAAGTTCCTGAAAAAAGTCAAAAATAACTGTTAAGTTTGAAGTCAAAATTTCTTTAAAAAACTAATAAATAAATAAAACAAATAAAAAATGATTTAAAAAATATAATTAAAAAATGTTTCAAAAGGTCAGACATAACTGCTGAGATTAAAGTTAAAATTCTAATTAATTGTTAGATTAATAAATCAATCAATAAATAAGAATTTCAGAAATAACTTATAAAATTCATGTCAAAGTTTCTGAATTTAAAGTCAAAGTTGCTGAACATAGTTAGAATTTCAAAGAAAGTCCAGAATAACTGCTAAGTTTGAAGTAATTAAATTTTTAATTAAATATTTTTCAATTATTATTTGAAATAAATAAATAATCGTAAAAATAATAAGAATTTCTTATTTTAAAAGGTCTGATATAACTTCTGGGATTAATGTAAAATTTTTAAAAAGTTCAACTTCTAAATTTAAAGTCTGGAATAAAGTTCAAAATCTAAAAAAAATAAAATTCAATTAAAAGGAAGAAATTCTTATATTGAAAAAGGCCAACTTGTGGAGGCAAAAAATCACCACATCAGAGCAAGTATTCGACCTGAGAAGACTGGGTGTTTTCTGGTGGACAAATCATTCCGATTTAGGTGATGTTACACTCTGCAGGTGGAACTATCGAGAAACAGCCAAATTCAAGGTTTTCACTGAATGTTTGTGTATTTCAAAAGGGATTTACGGTGCAACAAGATGTAATACGGCAGCTTCCCCAACAAATCGATTCTCAGTAACTGGGATTTCTTTCACCTTTTTGTTTATTAATTTATTTCTCTCAGAAATTCTCCGTTTTGGCAGCACGGTGGTGTAGTGATTATCACGTCCACCTCACAGCAAGAAGGTCCTGGGTTCAGCTCCCTTCTCTGTGGAGTGTGTACTTTCTCCTCGTGTTCTCCTTGCATGGGTTTCCTTCCACAGTCTAAAGACATACAGGGTAGGCTAAGTGTCTGTTCCAGTTTGCCCCAGCTGTGAGTGCAAATGGTTGTGTGTGTTGGCCCTGCAATGGTCTGTTGAGCTGTACAGGATGTACCCCACCTTTGCTCAGAGTTGGGCTGAGATAGGCTTCAGCCTCCCCATGACCCCAGTAGGATCTTAGCAAGTGATTAAATGAATTCTGATTAAAATCTTTAAAGTCATTTTTGACTTATTTTCCTTTGAAATTCAGATTTATTTCCTCAAAGATGTTTTCAAAAATGTAATTAAATATTTCTGTAGAAAAATAATATTGAGATTTAAATTTTATCATTACTAAACACTTAAGGGACTAAACGGAGCAGTGAATAATGGTAAATGAAACAGACCGTATTTGATGTGACAACCTTTTATTATTAATTAAATGATTTATTTTATCAAGATTCCAGCTGGTGAATTTTAAGAGCATCGTATTACAAGAATAAAAAACTGACAACCAGCTGTTTTCTGTCTCTGTGTTCATACAACAGAAAGCTTTGTAGTTGTTCAGGAAATGAACAGCTCACCAGACCATTGCAGGGCCAACATGCATACAACTGTTCACACTCACACTTACACTTAGTGGTGATTTGGAACCGCCCGTTAGCCTACTGTGCATGTTTTTGGACTGTGGGAGGAAACCGGAGTACCTGGAGGAAGCCCCTGCGAGCACGGGGAAAACGTACATACTCCACACAGGGCCCAGGAATTGAACCCTGGACCTTCTTGGATCCACAGATTTATTTTCTGTTTTGGTGAAGTTACAGGATTTTGCACAAGCCTGCACTCTAAAATATTAGCAGATGGCAGTTAAAGTTCAATCGTGACAAAACAATGCCAACGTAGAAATACGGTGGCTTCGTATCACAAGTCACATCCTCTAGCACCTTCTCTGGGAGACATGACAAGTGCACTATTATTCTAGTTTTGGGAAAATATCACACTAAAGCTCATGTGATGTGAGTGATAAGGCATGACCTCATGGAGAGACAGAGTTAAGAGATTCGCTCCTGAAAAACAAGGGCTAGAAGTACCAACAGAAGAGAACAGATCACGCAGTCCTTTCCATTCGAATTTCCATCCCATCGTGGCTCACATTTGTCTTTCCTTTTGTTCTGCGTATGAAAGGTGTGGCAATAAAAATAGATGCGGCTGTAACATGGTCTGAGTCCAAGCCCTCTCAGAGTCTCTGTTCTGCCTCCAAACATCACTTGATCGAAGCTCACCAGCGTTTGTAGAACCGGCCACTTCTTTAAAGGCGTCTGGATCATATTCTGAAAAACAAAATAATTCTATAAAATAGATGAAGGGTAAACAGTTCGCCAATTACCGAAATAGCGACAGGAGAATGTGGCTGAAGGGACCTTCGGAATGAACTGAAAAAGAACATGGAAGTCTCTTGCTAATAGTGTCCATGAACCGTGTGTGTGTGTGTGTGTGTGTGTGTGTGTGTGTGTGTGTGTGTGTGTGTGTGTGTGTGTGTGTGTGTGT
>JAOUQZ010004815.1:0-15000 GCA_028564935.1 Neosilurus hyrtlii
CTATCAAACTGGTAGCCCTTCATATGACTCAGTACCCATGAAGTAGCCCTCAGTTTCAAAAAGGTTGGTGACCCCTGATCTAGAGTGTCTCACATATTCCACTCTAGTATAATGGCAGCGTTTATCCTCGAGCTCATCATTACTCCACGTGGGAACAGAAATCATAAAAGAAAACACAGCTAAGTCATTACACAGATCACAGCTCTCACATGCATGATGATGGTGATGATGGTGTTGATGATAATGCTGGTGATGGTGATGATAGTGATGGAGATGATAATAATGATGGTGAGGGAGATGATGATGGTGATGATGGTGTTGATGATAATGCTGGTGATAATGATGATGGTGATGGAGATGATCATAATGACGGTGATGGAGATGATGATGGTGATGATGATGACGATGGAGATGATGATAACAACGGTGATGATGATGATGGTTGTGATGATGGTGATGATGATCGAGAAGAGGATGGTGGTGATGATGATGATGATGATGATGATGATGATGATGATGATGGAGATGATGGTGATGATGATGATGGAGGTAGTGATGAAAATGATGATTATGATGATGATAGTGATAATTCTGATGGTGGTGGCGATGATGATGATGATGGAGATGATGATGAGAATTCACTAAAAACTTAAGCAATTACAGATCTTTTATGACATACAAGGTCACGGTCTGCTGCCTTAAGTGTGTGTGTGTGTGTGTGTGTGTGTGTGTGTGTGTGTGTGTGTGTGTGTGTTTGTGTGTGTGTGTGTGTGTTTGTGTGTGTAGTCAGCCCTGGATTGTGGAGGCCGTTACCATGGTAACCTGCCGGGGGTCTTCCCTTCTGCTCAAGTGCTCTGTGATGCAGCAGTGTGAGGAGGCGAAGTGGAGGCCGTGAGAGAGAAATGAATCTCTGTCTGTGTTACACGCCACAGAAGCTACACAACGTTAGTGATCATTACATTTCAGTAAAGATTAAATCTTACATGCAGAATCTTTCTTTTGCTGTTTCATCCCACATCAGGATCATGTGACCTCACCTTCAGTCACTGCACGCAACCTCAGGATAAACATGGATATTCACCTGTCCTTCTAACTCATATCCATGTCTAGTCTTTAACATCAGAAAAATTCTTTCCATTCTTTTTTTTCCAGAAGCCATTTCTTTCAACATGGGTCTCTCATGTTCTTTTTCAAACATCTTGAGCTGATTTCTATATGTCACTCCTAACGGGTCTGTTCCTGAGCACCATTCAACCTCTGCACCTGATCCACAATGCAGCTGGATCCATCATGACCTCATCTGGACAGAACGCTCCAGAAGGGTGGATAAATGAATGAATTAATAAACAAATGCACTCAGAGAGCACAAACCTCTGCCAAGCACAGAAATCCCAATACAAACCACAATGTCAAAAATCATCTCACAATGGTAAAAGATTCTTAAAAATTTTGAGTCGTGAATTCAATCCGAATCATCTCCAAAATCACATGAAGTCGTCATTGTCCAAAGCCCTGCCTCCCTTTCAAAATATCATGAAGATCCTCAAATAACTTTTTGTGTAATCTTGCTAACAAACAAACACACAAACAGGGTAGAACATAACCTCCTTAATGAATGAATGAATGAATGAATAAATGAATGAATGTTCCAGAACTGACCTGTATTCATTAAAATTTACAGGACTGCTCAGTTTAAAGGAAAACTTGGTGGTTTTTCACTCTCCACCCTGCCTGTAAGTGGTGGAATAATAAACTATGACTCAACACCGGTTCAGAACTATTTCTATCTGGACTCGAGTTAGTGACCTGGTCTCATGACTTACTGACGTTATACACAAATAATAACGAGGGGGTAATGTGGAAGCAGGGCAGCATGGGGGTGTAGTGATTAGCACGATCGCCTAACAGCAGGTGAGTCCCAGGCTCAGTGAGGGTGTTACTGTGTGGAGGTTGCATGCTCTCCGATTCTCTGATTGCATGGGTTTCCTCTGGGTACTCCAGTTTCATTCCACAGTCCAAAGGCATGCACATTAGGCTAACTGGCTGGTCCAAATCAGCCCTAGGTGTAAGTGTGTGTGTGTGTGTGTGTGTGTGTGTGTGTGTGTGTCCTGTGTGCTGGAATACAAATGAAACGTCTGGGTTCACTGGCACGTTGTCCTTCCTGTTGAGGGAATTTGAGTCACTGGCATTTCCCTCTGGTCTTTTGGTGCAGTGAAAAACTGCATTGTAGTAAAAATAATAATCTCCATAAAAACGAATGAGCTCATAAGATCCGTCGCTGTCACAAGAGCAGCTTTGATGGCTATTAAAAACTCCATTCAGTAAAGGGCCACAACTTCTGGAAAAATCGAAATAAAGAAAGTCTTTCTTTTATTAAACAATCCACTCTGTGGAATTGGGTTCTAGCATTTAATTAAAATCCTCACATTCTCAGTAATTAGTGTTGAATTAATACTTATTAATGGGGATTAAAACCTCACATCCAGCAAAAATAAAAACAAAAATCAAGCAAATCTGTCATTTTTTCATCAAATGCAATTTAAAACACAATCACTCGAAACTGATCCGGAATGAAAGAGTTATTTTAAAAAGTGTTTCATTAATTAACCACTGACAGAAAGAAAATTTACAAATCCTACAAACGATAAATTCCACAGAAACATAAATTTACATTCCACTAAATTACACTGAAAAATATAAACCGGTTCTGAAAATGTCAACAATAAATTCACGGTTCTGATTAAACAGCATTAGGTTTCATTTATTTTCTCAGTTTCATCTAAGCAATATTTGCAAAGAATGTTTATAACGTTTATTTTATTTTATTCTAACTGGTTTCCTTTTAAAGAAACACTGGGAACACTGGAGTAAAAACTTGTCTGTTCTGTTCAGAAAGAAACAAAATAAAATAGAAATGAAATCACTGCTTTTTAACACCAACAGTATGATCAGAGAAAGCATGAACTCCCTGAGACAGTAACACCAATCATCTGAGCAGCACAAAGAAGGAAACCTGCAGCAGATCGAAGAAGAAGCATGCAGATGTTCTGATAGACAGATGTGTCTCTGAAAGCAGTGTTTTTGAGCCTGAAGAAACTTAGCTGAAAGAGAAATTCTCTCAATGTGAAGATTATGGATAACACTGCTGCTGTCTGCTGATGTCATGTGACGGTGATGTGGTTCCAAAATAAAGAGAAAAACAGTAGTAACACGACTAACGCCAGCGGTACATGGAACATCCAGCACCTTCTCCTTCTTTTTCTTCTTCTTCTTCTTCTCTCCTGTTCTTCATTAACCATCTATCTGATGAATGTGATCTCTGGGGGCGTTTCTACACCATGCTGAGATTTAGGATTGATCACATTCTCATTGTGTTTCCTGTGAATTATTGATGATGGCTGTGCTATACCGTTTGTGCAGTTGTGAATTTATCAATAGAAGAGCTGCTTTATTATTAATGGCTGTTTAATTCTGTTTATCCTTCAGGAAATGTTCATCACAGATATACTGAACCTGCAGCGTGGGACCTGTGGACATGTTCATGGGTTGAGATTAAAGGAAATAAAGGAGAAAACTGTGAAGATGGAGCTCAGCAGCTTACAGAAGTGTCGGAGTATACATTTAATACATCTGATTTCTATACACTTTGTATTAAATATATATTTAATAAATGTACATTTTTGCCAAAAAATCTACATTACAGGTTTTGTAGCTTTAAAAAATCAGACTCCTGGAAACAAATCTCAGGCTGTAGTTATGAAGAATCAAGTGACTATCATTCCATCCATCCATCCATCCATCAATCCACCCATCCACCCATATATCCATACACCTATCTATCTATAATCTATCCATTCATCCATCAATCCATCCATCCATCCATACATCCATCCACTCATCTATCCATCCATCCATCCATCAATCCACCCATCCATCCATCTACCCATCCACCCACCCATTCATCCATCCATCCATCAATCCACCTACCCATCCACCCATCCTTCCATCCATCAATCCACCCATCCATCCATCAATCCACCCATCCATCAATCCATCCATTCGTTCATTCATTCATCCATCCATCCACCCATACATTCATCCATCAATCCACCCACCCATTCATCCATCTATCCATTCAATCAACCCTCCATCCATCCACCCATCCATCCACCCATCCATCCATCCATCCATCCACTCATCGATCCATCAATCCACCCATTCATCCATCTATCCATTCAATCAACCCTCCATCCATCCACCCATCCATCCACCCATCCATCCATCCATCCATCCACTCATCGATCCATCAATCCACCCATCCATCCATCTATCCATCCACACATCCATTAATCCATCCATCAATCCATCCATCCATCCATCCATCCACTCATCCATCCATCAATTTACCCATCCATCCATCCATCCACCAATCCACCCATCCATCCATCCATCCATCCATCCATCAATCCACCCTTCCATCCATCAAACAACCCATCCATCCATCATTCAACCCATCCATCCACCCATCCATCCATTCATCCATCAATCCACCCATCCATCCAGATTCAGAGTAGACCGTTCACCTAATATACGTCTTTGGAATGTAAGAGGAAACCAGAGTACCAGTAAGGAACCCACACTGGCACAAAGAGGACACACTCCACACAGAAAGGACCCAAGCGACAGGGAGATTAAAACCCAGAACCTACATGATTCAAATATTCATAATAAAATTTATATGAATTCACTAATGACAGGCTGGAATAGTTCAGGTATTTACACGAACCCTGCAGGACTGATTTCACCACACTGAGGGGTAAAGTAGCGCTGTGGTGGTGATTAAACACTGGGGACTGTGAGGATGATAATCAAGATGATGAGGATGTTACACAGGTGTCTACGGTATTACCATTACGTCACTCATTTTACGATACAGTCCGGGGGAGCTGGGGTACAACTCTCAGACTCACCACTTTACACACCACTGATATTATAGAACTCGTGACGTCATAGCTTGACAGTTTTAATACGCTCGAGTCTGTTTAAACGGCGGCAACATCAATGAGACGTGCTTTCCATTTCTCCAGCAGGTGACAGACAGCAGTGTGACGCACTGACCGAAAAAGACAGATTTATTTATTTGTGATTAAAATGCCCGTTACTCACCAGCAGCTGTGATGCTCTCTCTCTCTCTCTCTCTCTCTCTCTCTCTCTCTCTCTCTCTCTCTTCCGGTAGATGCCCCTCACGAGCCGTAGGCTTTATAGATCTGCGCCATGGTTACGGTGGGATTTACGAACACGGTGCTGAGGATGAGGATGAAGATGAGGATGAGGATATCAGAAGCGCCTGTACTGACAGTCAGATGGAAGGGGGCGCGCCTCTTTAGCGTGCACGCGCGCGCGTTTCCTTGGCAGCGAGCACACCGCAGCAAAGACGCCACGGCGCATGCGCATCAGTGGCTGACCACCACCCAGCGGGTTGGGAAGGGAAAACGTTGGACGAAGCTTTGGCTTTATTATTATTATTATTATTACTACTATTATTATTGCTATTATTATTGTTGTTGTTGTTGTTGCTGTTGTTATTTTTATTATTGTTGTTGTTATTTTAATTATTATTGTTGTTGTTGTTATTTTTAATATTATTATTATTATTATTATCATCATTTTTTTTTTATTATTCCTGATGGACGGGTTACTGAGCAGGTGAATGTTGAGGGTTGTGGTGCGACAAGGAGGACTTCCTGTTTCAGTGGATCTCTTCCGGTTCGGAAAGCAGAGGATCCCCTTGTGGACTGTGGAGTGAGAGAGGTTGATCTGGGGTGAAGGTTCACTGTACACACATTCACATGGAAAACCAGCTCCATTCAGACATCATGAGGGAGGCAGGATGATCCCACAGTCTCATACACATTCCTGAATAAACTAAAAGTTACTCAAAGAAGTGAGTGAATAACACAATCCAGGCCTAAAACCAGAGCATAAACTCCAACACTGACTGGAGTGAACAGTACTGAACTACATGGTTCTCTCAGCACGGTACTTGAGCACAGGGTCCACCATAAAAACAAACTTTTTTTATGAAATGAATCAGTGACTTAGCTTTTATTCACATAACCACACTCAGAATCCCATGAGAATGCTCGTGAGGTGTCTGTGTGAAAAAAAGAAAAAAAGAAAAAAGAAAACATTGCTAGTGATAGAAACTTTGAAGGATTATAATGCTGGTTTGTGGTTGGTAAACTCAGTGTTTGGACTTTATATGTGCACTTACACCACAGGGGCAGGGATAAAACTTTACATCAAACAGACTTAAACTGTGAGAATCAAACAATTGTAAAGTAATCAAATCTTTAAAAAAAAAATTTGTTTTTTAACAGAGGAATATTCACTCTTGTATGAATTTCTTGATCACTGTGTTTATAGTAACTGTTACCCAGGTGAATTATTACTACATTATTACTACAGTAGAAGTATTAAATGTATTTTGTCTTATTTAAATGTCGGAGTACTGAATATTTATGGAGGGATTTTCAGTAGTAGGTAGGAAATACTGCTGTAAATGTTGGTACGCTCGGATGCCCTTCCTGTGAATTGTACAGTTAGAAGCTTTGAACCTGGCAAGGCATTAAGTCAGGATGAAGTCTTGGTACACAGTTCCTTCTGAGAGGAACAATCATTGTATCCAGGAACTTAGGCACCGGTATGTCTGAGTAACTTGTCCAATATAATAATGAGTCTGAACAAAGCACTTAAAGCTATATTACATTTATTACATTTATGCAGCTTTTTTCAATCATGATTATAAAACTTACAGCTCCAGGCAAAGCGGTTTGATCCTGAGCTCTTGTTACTGTTCACTTTCACTGGTTCTCCCCATGGAAAAGACCTCCACTTTTCTCTCATTGCTGAAAAAACACTGTGAGAGGAATTGGTTTTCCTAAAAGATGTGCACAAGGATAAGATTGTGTGTGATGGACTGGCATCCAGTAGAGGGTGTATTAATGTCTGAACAACTGTCTACATCTACAAACCTGACCATAATAAATTAATAGCACAAAAATATACAACTGAAATAGTGTAAAAACTTTCCAAAATTATTTTATACAGCTTTATAACAGTTTAATAAAATATTATGTGGAAATTACTCAATTTTTTGTGGAATTATTCACAAAAGCACAATTTACAGAAAAAACCTTCATCACACAATATTCCAGTTACTAATATAAACACTGGTATGTGTAAATTACTAACCGGCTTAAAGGTGTATATAATAACTGAGTCACAGGGTAAAAAAAAAACACAGCTCTGCTAAAGATGTCCTGATAATTTTGGAATATTTCATCATGTTCAGCTGCTTAATCAACTGGAACAGGGAAGAGAGAGTCAAATTTAATATCATTCTGAGGGAAAATTATTTCTGATTAACAGGAACCAGAGGCAGAAGTCCAGTGTATAACTTTTCACAATCCTTACATTTTTTGATCTGTCATCTGCTGAAACATGGAGCTGTTATCGTATGGTATCATATCATATCGTATCGTATCGTATGGGTATAGCAGTGGAAGCTAACACCATGCTTATTAAAACATGTTCCTAGACTAGCAGAGTGGGTCAGGACCTTCTTGAACACTAAATATCCCATTCTAGGTTCTGTTCCTAATCTGTATCTCCTCATTTAGAGTTTGTAAGAGAATAAACTTTTGGTCCCTTATGGGCACAAGATAATATATAACATCAAGTTCAGTACAAGTTATTTAATTGAAGTAATTATGATCATATGTCACCTCAAAAAACATACAGACAAACAAACTCAACAATAAATTATTACGGTTCTTATGGATTTCTTATTTATTGAACAAATAAAGTGGACACATAGCAGGGAGGAGGTGAATATTTTACTATGATATGATATTACTAAGATTTTACTGAAGGTGTGGTCACCACTTCAAACAGTTTGCAAGCCAAATAGTTTGTGCATGTCTTTGGACTGGAGGAGGAAAACAGAGTACCTGGAGGAAACCCACACAAGCACTGGGAGAACATGCAAACTCCACACAGAAACGCCCTTTCCGAGCCCAGGACTCGAACCCAGGACCTTTTTTGCTGTGAGGATGATGTGCTAATCTCTACACCACCATGCCTCTATGTGGTATATATTAAAACAGTTATTTGCCTCAGACTCAATGGATACCAGTATAAATCTCAGGAAAGGTATAATCCCAGAGACAGAGCAGAGATCATTAGAGCCTTCAGTAAATTATTATTATTTAGTTGTTTTTAGTACAGGTAGGTGTTTTTAGGTAGTTTTTGAGACCAATCTGAATTTTTCAGCCTGTATTTTTTTCTCACAATGAGAAATAATTACAGTTACAAGAAAAATAAATAAAACTGTAAGCCACATTTCTTCTTCTTCTTCTTCTTCTTATTATTATTACTATCATGATGATGATGATGATGATGATGATGATTATTATTATTATTATTACATAAGATTCTTTGAGACTGTCGGTTCCTGGTCATGTGACACAGGCAGCCCAACACACGCCTCGAGCCGTGTTTCCCCCAAACATCTGCGCTCGCGCACAGCTCAGCTTCCTACCGTCAACTCGCTGAGTTTAGCTTAGCTGATTTTAGCTTAGCTGCGGTGTTTTAACATCATTAGCATTAAATATGATATAAAACCAGGAAAAGATGAATCTCCGGGGATTTTTTCAGGATTTTAATCCAAGGTAAAAAATAAATAAATAAACTCTCTGCGGTGTATTTTTTAAACTTGTGTTTGTGGTTAGCAAGTTTGCTAGCTAGTTATGCAGAAGGGCCTAGCATTAGCATCCTGGCGCTGAGAGGACTGTTCTGTTTAGCCTCGTTAGCTCGCCTCATTCTGGTTCCATTGTTGTAAATTCACAGCTTTAAATGAGACACAGATATATCTATATGTAATCGTTATATTACAGCTTCAAATACAGACAGTGTGAGGGTTTTATTTACTTGCTGATGAAGCTACCTTTATGAGTTAAGGTGATGGTACATGTAATGTCATGTGTGGAGTTTAAACCAAACAAACTCTGGAGAAGTTGGATAATTATCAGCTGTTAAAACTTGTGTAAAGTGTTCCTCAGCACCTCTACGCTTAATACCCTAATAATATCAGAAAAGAGAAGGCATTACTTCAGATCTGGGTTAAATGTGTTTTATTCATGAAGCTTTTTGACATGATTGTAAAAAAAAAAAAAAAAAAAAGTTAATCTCACAGGCATCCTTCACAAATCAACTGTGAAAATGTTAATAACCGCATAATAATGATCATTAATACTGAGTATTAGCAATAATACTGGAACTAAAGTGAAAAGTATCAGCTGTGTATCATATTGTTTATGAAGTATAATTGTTCCCTGTGTAATCCTTCAGCGTGTATGATACTGTTGATGTGTTTCCACACTTAATGACTGTGGGCTGGGGTTCTCTCCATCATATGTAGAACGAAAATAAACATACTGGGATGCAGGTACCAACCCTGGACAAGGAGGAAGAATGAATTCAATAGAATTAATGTCCATAAAATAGTCTATTATTGTGTCTGTCTCCTGAGCCGGGAGAAATTAAACATTATATAAAATGTTTCATTTTACAAATATTGACATCAGTTTAATTACCTGTTTTTAATCATTACCAGGGAAAAATGTTTAATTTTACCACTGTATTTTTAGTGTAAATACCTAACTTTAATAATTTCCTCATCATCAGTGTTTCCTCACACAGACGTTACTTGTGTTTAATTTGGAGATGTGGACGAATAAATAAATATGATGAAAGCATGCTCTGTGAGAGAGAGATTAATAAAAACATTCTATGTCACCAAACAGAACTGTGCTGTGCTGGAATGACTGAGCAAATATCCGATCACCTGAACGTAGAATTGCACGTTGGTACACACTATTTACAATGTTACCATGGCAGCGCCGAACCTGTGAGCACAGTCAGCATTCTAATAACACTTCTTTACTCCAGACTAGAATTTAATTGATTGTTAATAGTGTGCAACATCCTCAGTACAAAAATAACCATAGTGTACAACTTTTCTTCCACTCAGGGCGCTTTCAGATAAAAACATCTTTCAGATGTTTACATTTTGGAGCAGAGATAAAGTTGTTAAATGTCACTTCCCTCTCATTTACCAATCAAGATAAAGTGGGGCGGGACTTATGAAACTGAGTTGGTGCTTCTCTCCCAGCTGCTTTTCTGCGTGGTTTATTTCAAGAACCTAGGCTCTTCTGCTCGAAGGTACATCAGATCCCACATTGAGAGCAGCCCTAAAGCTGGGGTGCCATGTCTTTCTATCATTTTAGCTAAATTGAGACTTGATGTTCACAATGGAGAAATGCGGAAGTGTGAGATGTGTTTTAAAACCAAGCAACAATAACTGCTTTAGAGAAGAAAATAAGGTCATGTGTGCTGTCAACACAAAAGATCAGTACACGGGACCTAATTGTTATAATTGGATATTTGATGAAGATCAGGATTAAGTTTTACTTTTTTGGATCAGTGTTTGTTTTTGCATCACTCTCAATTCTTTATGGTGATCTGACTCATCAATTCTTTACCACAAATCCACCGTGTCTCTTCTCTTCTTCTTTGCTCCCTGTTCAGATTCCTGGAGTTGAGATTTGTAGACACCTCACTGGTTTAGTGAAGATGATCAGATGACTGTGTTAAAGCAGTTTGTTCATCTCTTGTTGTTTTTCAGTAAATTCCTGATCTATGCGTGTCTGCTGCTGTTCTCGGTGCTGCTGTCGCTACGCCTGGACAGAGATATCGAGTGGAGTTACTGGGCTGTGTTTGCACCCATCTGGCTCTGGAAGCTCATGGTCATCATCGGGGCATCAGTGGGCACTGGGGTATGGGCTCACAACCCTCAGTACAGGTCTGTGCATGACTGCACTGTTTATACCTCACACAACTCTCTATCTCTTTATATTAATTATCTGTTTTCAGTCGACGTTTAAACCTCAGGTTTCCATAGCATCATTTTTATTCATTAATCCACAATTTAGTGGATTAAATACTGGCAGGTTTAATATAGCTGAACCTGCTACTCTATGTAGATTTCAGTTTGTGACCGTCTTTGTTCAGTAATCAATTCATGGTTGTTGTATTGTTTCATTTTGATTAAAAGAGAGTTGGTTATGAATTCTGTGTGAGTGTGGTGAGAGTAAAGAAATGAGGAGGTATTTATAAACCTCAGAAGGAGACTGTGGTAGTTTCAGAGACTGTATCCATAACGGACAGTAGTTTGTTTCCCTTCTATATGTATATGTTTGTGATGTTCAGGGCTGAGGGTGAGACCTGCGTCGAATTTAAGGCCATGCTGATCGCTGTGGGGATCCACCTTCTCCTCCTGACATTTGAGGTGCTGGTGTGTGACCGTGTGGAGAGAGGGAAACACTTCTGGCTCCTGGTCTTCATGCCGCTTTTCTTCGTCTCGCCCGTCTCTGTGGCTGCGTGTGTGTGGGGCTTCAGGCACGATCGCTCACTCGAGGTCGGTCACTCAGTGGAATTTTTGAGGCATGTACTTTCATCCTGTAGCAACATGTTGTTCAGTTCATGTTCTGTATTAACATCTCACTCTTATATAACTCTTCTCAGCTGGAGATCCTGTGCTCTGTAAACATACTACAGTTCATCTTTATTGCACTGCGGCTGGATAACATCATTAACTGGCCCTGGCTGGTAAGATCTCAGACATACACTCACAGGAGTTTGGCCACTGATATCATTCATATAATTTATAAACAGAATCCTTTCTTCCTTTTTCTTAACCAGTTGTGTTAAAGTATTCATCACATCTCTCAGCACCCTCTCACTCATTTAGTCATTGTTTAATCCTGCTATTAGGGTCACAGGAAGCTTGGCGCCTTTCTCAGCTGACTCTTGGCGAGGGCTGGATACATCCTGAACAGCCCGCCAGTCCATCGCAGCGCAACACACTCACAAACATTCACACTCACACCTTGGAGCAATTTGGAGCAGCCAGTTAGCCTAAAGTGGATGTCATTGGACTGTGGGAGGAAACACACACGCACACACACACACACACACACACACACACACACACACACACACACACACACACGGGGAGAGCATGTAAACACCACACAGATACACCCCCATCCGGGACTCGAACCCTGGACCTTCTTGCTGTGAGGCGGACATGCTAATCACTACGCAATGGTCATCACATCTTACCTGACCTGGTCACTTTATCTCTTCACTCACAACTCACCTGATTAGTTACTTGCTGTTGAATTGTCCTGGTTTCCACACCAATGGAACAGTGTGATCTGATTGGGTTTCTATCTCAAGGAAAGTTTGATTTTTATTTTTTAGAGTAAAAGAATAAACCATCCAAATCTCGTTCTGGTTTTTTTTTTTCTGTGTTCATGTGTGGTGTATACACACAAACACTGTATGCACTTTGTTGTTCAGTGGAAGCGTACATTTTGTATTTTTTAATTTGTTTTTGTACAGGTGGTGTGTGTGCCACTGTGGATTCTTATGTCCTTCTTGTGTCTTGTGGTGCTGTATTACATCGTCTGGTCTGTGCTTTTCTTGCGGTCTATGGATGTGATCGCGGAGCAGCGTCGTACGCACATCACTATGGCCATCAGCTGGATGGCTATCGTTGTACCGTTGCTCACTTTTGAGGTATTAAAAACATGGTCTCTCTCTCTCACTGCGTGTTATGAGAATCATCTTTGTATCTAAACATTTTGTAATAGCTTTTATATTTATGTTTTCATATTCAATATTCATGATTATTTATTGCTAGTTTATCACTATGTGGGTTTTATTCAATTTTATTAAATAGTCTAAAAGTAAAATAAATCATTTAAAGTTCAGTATTTATTCCACAGAGTCCTGAGTTTTTTTTTTAAAGTATATATATATTTTTATTTCTCCTAGATCCTCCTTGTGCACAAGTTAGACGGTCATTATGAGTCCAAATTTGTGCCAGTGTTTGCGCCACTCTGGATCTCTCTGGTGACGCTGATGGCCACAACTTTCGGTCAAAAAGGAGGAAATCACTGTAAGTACACACACACAAGGATGGGTCTCATAAGTAACATCCCAACTAACAAGTTTTAAACTCACCCTGCACCGCTGGCGGCTGTGTTCATACAGTCATCGTCTGCACTTAACCAAAACCATCCACCTGGTGAACTCCGGGTTAACCTGTCACCAGGTTTCACTTCATGGCCTACTGATAAAAGTTCTAGACATCGTGAGCGGGAGTACATGGGAGCTAATTGGCTGAACTCTCATGGGAGGGAGGGATGACATACGCTCACTTCCCTGTCACTCACAGCGATCACCAGCCAATCGTGGGCGTCTGAGCTCATTCGTACGAGGGGGCGGATAGCGATTTCCCTCTTAGTGTGTTAGGCCGCCCCCAAATACGCATGCACAGCAGTTCGAAAAGAGGTGGGCGGTAGCGTCGCATGTCACGGAGGGGGCGTGTGCTTGCTTCCGCTCCTCCCTGGTCGGTGGTGGTTGTGTGATGGGGAAGGCAAAAGTTGATGGGTGGGAATTGGAAACGACTAAATTAGGGAGAAAAATGGGGGAAAATCCAAAAAAAAAAAAAAAGTCCTAGACATATCTGTATTAATATCTCAAGCTGAAGCTGATGGATAGATTTAAGATTACATCAAAGAAAGTGGGCGTGTCTAGCAAAAGTGCTAGGACCTTCAGGGCGTCTACTGCTAACGCTCAAGCTGGAGACAATTCCTAGTGCTGTTTATAAAATATACTGTCAATGGGTAGCACAGATTGGGCCCCCTGGTGCTTAAATATTGTAACTGCATTATATTTACAGTAATTAATGTTTATATCTTGGACGTTGACAATAACTACATTGATAATCTAGAGGGTAACAGAAGTCAGGATAATGATTTCCTGTAAGTGGGTGTGAAAGGTGTTTCAGGTGTAGAAATTACAGACAATAAGCACTAGAGTCATTGAAGGTGAAACAGGGAATTTAAAAAAAGGCCTAATCTTTTAGCAGCTGTCTTTTCCCATGTGTTTATTTTAATCTGTCAATGGCAACACCCTGTTCAGGTGCAGAGGTTGCACAACACCTCTGTCATCACCTTTACATTCTTTTCTCTGACATTCTGCTCGTTCCTCTCATTCAGGGTGGTTTGGCATTCGTAAGGACTTCTGTCAGTTCCTGTTGGAACTCTTTCCTTTTTTGCGGGAATACGGTAACATCTCCTACGACCTGCAGCATGAAGACTCTGAGGTATCCGAAGAACTTCCTGTCCACGAGCCGCCAAAAATCGTGCCCATGTTCCGCAAGAAAACGGGCGTGGTCATCACACAGAGTCCTGGGAAGTACTTTGTCCCACCGCCCAAGTTATGTATTGACATGCCTGATTAAAGTAAAACTCCAGAAGGAGTGAAGTGCCATGGAGCAGAGTTCACTTCAGGTCAGCAGAGGAACCAGAAGTGAGTGAGATGGGCCAGTAGGGGGGGGACGTTTTATACGATCTCAGGTCCTGGTACTGGACACTTTTTACACAGAACTGCTAAAACAAACACAGCAGAATGAAGTGGCAAGTAATGAACGTGTTGCTGTATGACTTTCCCCAGTCATCGTTTCTAGTCCTTCGTTCTCATCATGTTCACACTCGCTGTAGTTTTCCACTGTAAGCCATGTACAGTGTGGAGGAAGTTACATCACTAAGCCAAAGAACATTAGATGCTTCATAAAGCTGTGTAATATCCAGTGCTGTCATTTTTCCAGCAATACATCCCATGTTTATTTATGTTATAATTTTAAGGTCCTTGGCCAAATATGGCAGCAGCAAACACTAATGATGTGCCCTGACTTGGTGCGTGTAGTTGATCAGTCAGTGTTTACTTGAACTGCTCGAAGACGTTGATTCACCAACACACAGCTCACGTTTATGTTTATGGACCATGAGGAAGTATTTATACATT
>JAOUQZ010004877.1:0-16094 GCA_028564935.1 Neosilurus hyrtlii
GCGAGGGCAGAGTACACCCTGGACAGCTCGCCAGGCCATCGCAGGGCAGAAACACGCTGACGGCTATGCAGCCTACAAAAACAGATACCACTGAAATCGCTAAAAGCATCACAAAATTATCAGTATAAACATGTTTGATGTTTTTTTTTTTTAACTTTAGGAAACTATTTTGTATTCCACGTTTATCATTTTTAGGGCGGCATGGTGGTTTAGGGGTCAGCACGTCCGCCTCAGAGCAAGATGGGCCTGGGTTCGAGTCGCGGCCTTGGCGTTTCGGTGTTGAGGTTGCATGTTCTCCCTGTGCACGCTATGTGAAAAGTGGTGAGCGCTTTGCCTTGCGGTGATCTGGCGAGCAGTTCAGGGTGTACCCCGCTTTTCACCCAGCAGTGTCGGCTGAGATAGGCTCGAGCCTCCCCGCAGCCCTAATAGGGTTAAGCAGTTTGGCAAATGGAAGGATGGATGGATTCTGATTCAGTGGTATTTATTAAGGCTAGACATGTTTGATGTATTTTAGCTTTTGGAGAAGATTTTGTCAGGAACTTTAATAAGATAAGCTGATGGGTGAAATGAGTGTGGCTCAGTATGGAGTCTCAAAGAGGCGTTTAGCCGTTTTTTGACCCTTATGGCGCTCCATAGTTGCTGGTTGCTCGTTTTTGAATAATATTACAACCGAAAACCACCTCGGAGGGAAATCCACACGCCTCCTCTTGGTTTACCGCGATTACTGTGCGGTTTTTGAACCAGGGGTAGTTTTGTGGAAGGCAGGCTGACATGTTGAATCCCTCCCTGTGTGTTTGTACCGGTGAAGTTGAGGGAAGTGAGAGCTGTATTGTGGACAGTGTGTCCTGGGTTTAACGCCTCAGAGCAACACCTCTCCTCCGAGGTTTCTGGACTAAACTTCACACAGGAACTCGTTTGGAGGATTGAATCTCACCCAGAAGGTCAGAAAGTGCTAATAGTTTACTTCAGTTAACGAATTAAAATCATAAAATTGTGTATGGTGTCAGTAGAAGTGCTAAATAACCGCGCTCTTGTACTGTTAGCAGCTCGGACACGTTAACACGTTAGCACCGACTGAGGCAGTAAATAACAATTAGTTGTTTTTCACCCTGTAGATAAAAGTTTTATCTTTAAATTTCTCTTTTTTTGAAGGGGGGGGGGCGGGTTTGTGAAAGTGTATTGAGAAATTTCGAAGTGTCTCAACATGCTTTGTGGCGTTTCAGGGAATATTTTAGTTCAACACAATAGAGATTACATTCACGATTCACTTGAGTCGGTTCTTTTGGACCAGCCCGTTCAGTTAAAGGGAGCCTCATGTGAGTCGGCTCTTTTGGACCAAACCGTTCAGTTAAATGGAGTCTCATATGAGTCGATTGTTTTGGACCAAACCGTTCAGTTAAAGGGAATCGCATATGAGTCGATTCTTTTGGACTAAACTGTTCAGTTAAAGGGAGTCTCATATGAGTCGGCTCTTTCGGACCAGCCCGTTCAGTTAAAGGGAGCCTCATGTGAGTCGACTCTTTTGGACCAAACCGTTCAGTTAAAGGGAATCTCATATGAGTCGATTCTTCTGGACCAAACTTTTCAGTTAAATGGAGTCTCATATGAGTCGACTCTTTTGTACCAAACCGTTTAGTTAAAGGCTAATATGAGTCGATTCTTTTGGACCAAACCGTTCAGTTAAAGGGAATCGCATATAAGTCGATTCTTTTGGACTAAACAGTTCAGTTAAATGGAGTCTCATATGATAGGATTCTTTTGGACCAGCCCGTTCAGTTAAAGGGAGCCTCATGTGAGTCGATTCTTTTGGACCAAACTGTTCAGTTAAAGGGAGTCTCATATGAGTCGATTTTTTGGACCAAATCTTTTAGTTAAAGGGAGTCTCATATGAGTTGATTCTTTTGGACCAAACCGTTCAGTTAAAGGGAGTTTCATATGAGTCGACTCTTTTGGACCAAACCGTTTATTTAAATGGAGTCTCTTATGAGTCGACTCTTTTGGACCAAACAGTTCAGTTAAAGGGAGTTTCATATGAGTTGACTCTTTTGGACCAAACTGTTTATTTAAATGGAGTCTCTTATGAGTCGACTCTTTTGGATCAAACAGTTCAGTTAAAGGGAGTTTCATATGAGTCGACTCTTTTGGACTAAACAGTTCAGTTAAATGGAGTCTCTTATGAGTCGATTATTTTGGACCAAACAGTTCAGTTAAAGCAGGGGGTCTCAAACTCATTCCTCAAAGGGCCGCTGTGGCTGCAGGCTTTTGTTTCAACTGAACAGTAGCACACCTCATTCAATCAACTGATCTGTCTTCAAACACTTGATTGGTCAATCTATCATAGATTGACCAATCAAGTGTTTAAAGACAGATAAGTTAATTAAATGAGCCAAGTCAGGTGTGCTGCTGCTTAGTTGAAACAAAAGCCTGCAGCCACAGTGGCCCTTCGTGGAATGAGTTTGAGACCCTTGAGTTAAAGGGAGACTCATATGAGTCGATTCTTTTGGACCAAACCATTCAGTTAAAGGGAGTCTCATATGAGTCGACTCTTTTGGACCAAACCGTTCAGTTAAAGGGAGTCTCATGGGGGGCGATTCTGTTGGACCAGTCTGCTTCAGTTAAAGGGAACGTGGAGTGAGTCGACTCTTTTGATTCAAAGCAAGGGCTTATTTCAATTTTTGTTTTTATTCCCACTTTCATTATCACATATTTCACTTGTCATTAATGCACTTTACACAACCTATTTTATTGCTAATTATTGCAGAACCTTAATAGGTAAAACACCTTGCTGACTCACTAATAATTGAATTACAAATTTACATATTTTCAGTTCACAGGAAATATTTGTAGACTGTTATTAGTCTAGACAATATAGTGTGTTAGGAGATGAGAGGGGAAAAAAATCTTACTTTTGAATCAAATTGTCATTTCCATTATTCAAAAAAGAAAGAATGTGTATTTGTATGTGTTTCATTATATATTAAGTAGTTTCTATAACCCTGCGTTTTTAATTGCTTTTTTAAAGCTAAGGGTTGGTAAATTTTAGCTGTAATAACAAACTGTTCTATTGATTAAAATTGGCCTTTACACCCTGACAGCAATCAATATCCGATAAGATCTGAAAAAAAACCCCAAAAACATCTGTGTATCAAATATCCAATCAAATTCTCCCGTTTACCCTTCTTGAGCATGACCCTACCGAGCAAGGGCGTGGCCTGGGAAGGGCTTCTGAGGGCAGGCGAGGGTTCATCAGAGCTTCCACTAGCAATTTAGAAAGGGGGGGGGGTCATGCATGCCCCTGCCTCATTAACATACATGGCAGATGCGTCATTAAAAAAATGTAATGTGGAAACACTGTGATTAACAATTAGTTATCAAATACATTACTTACAGCATCAAGGCCACCAGCATCTTGGGGTGTATGAGATATTGCTGATTGACCAAAGAATTAACCCGCATCCGGGCTATGCGCAACTCTTTATTTTGATTGGTTGTCCAAGTTGACTATTTATTTATTTATTTATTTATTTATTTATTTCAGCGGGGGCATCCCCTTCTCAAAATTTAATGTAAAAGAAGTGCGGGAATCCCGCAAGACCGCATACTATCAGGAGCTCTGTTCACGCCCGAGCCTGAAAGAGATGCTAATTTTAAAGTGTGCTAGCTTTCCAGATTGCTAACCTTAACTTTAATTGCTTCAACACTTTTCATTATTTTATGAAGCGCTCCTTTAAATATGCTCTTAGACATTTTTTCTTACAAAAGAAAAACTGCATTCTTTTTATTGTAATGGAACAATCTTGAACGATTATATCTCATTTAAAATGGACGCATTTAAGCGGAGAAATATGACTTTGAAGGTATAATTTTTCCCAATTTTCCCAATATGAAAATCACAACTTGTGGAAACAGGCTTGTGGGAGCATGTACCGTTGTGAAATTTGAAATGAAGCTAGTAAAGTTATTATTAAACATTTATACAAGGGGTCTGTTAATCTGTGGCAACAGATAAACTACATGTGACAGCACGCATAAAGCCTACAAGTCAAAGCTGTTGGGCGTGTACAGGGTTTTGTTTTTTGCATTGTTTCGATGGTAATGTGGTGGTTAGCAAGTCCTCCTCATCATAAGGTCATGGGTTCGAGTCCCGTGTTTGGATGTTCATGGAGTTTGTATGTTCTCCCCATGCTTTTGTGGGTTTCCTCCGGGTACTCGGGTTTTCCAAAGACGCACACATTAGGCTAATTGGCTGCTCCTAATTGCCCCCAGGTGTGTTTGTGTGTGTGTTTTGCCCTGCAATGGCGTGGCGAGCTGTCCAGTGTCGGCAGAGGTAGGCTCCAGGCTCAACGTGACCCTAATTAAGCAGTTCAGCATATGTGTGAGTGAGTAAGAAGAAATCAAAAGAAGCATAGCTTTGAGAATTTTGAGGAATTTCCACATCTATCAAGGAGTTATATTCATTTCTTTCCAAAAATGTAATTTCTGGTCTCGTATTTTTCTGGAACGTGAATTTTTACACATGCACTACAGCGTGTCGGAGCCTCTTTAATGCAGATGGATGTGTTGGAGCAGGAAGGATAATGCGTCGGAGTGGATTTAAAGGAGGATGAATAACAGGGCTGCTTTGAGCTTTTAGAAATCTGTCGCGACTGTGTCTCAGAATGTAGCTTTCCAGACTTTTCTGTTTTGTGGCAGCAGAGTGGTTGTGAGAGAGGCTGATGCATTGCAAGATGAAATCTTTGTTTATTTTAATTTAAATTTTTTGTGATAAGTAAGCTACTGTGCCACGTTAGAACACGTTCGTTCAAAATGAATGTGAACCACAGGTGCATCATATCGCTTTGGTGTGTGTGTGTGTGTGTGTGTGTGGGATGTGTTGCAGTGTTAGTCAAACCCCCCCCCCCCTCCCCCATTTAGCCATACTCAGTTCCCACCCACAAAGTATTGCCTTCCTGTCACATACAACCACAACCACCGACTCCAACCACATTGCTTCATTCCCTCTGTGACATGTGATTCTGCATACACATATAAGTGAGCTCGCAGACACTCATGGTTGGCTGGTGATCACTGTAGTGACAGCGAGGCGAGCGTATGCCTTCCTTCCTGGACTTCCGGCCGTACGTGGCGGCAGCAACCTGGAATGTAATGATGCACCAATCAGGTGCCATGGGTGCCTTAAGGTGTCCACATGGACAATATTTTTAATAATCTCGCTCATTCGTTTTTAGGACTGAGTGTAACTCAGGACCACATGATTGTTTACCAATACAGGCCTTGAAACAGTCAAAAACCTTAAAGTAGGTATCACTTCACATGGGACAGCCAGTGAGGAAGGCGTCATGTCTCTGAGCATGCCCAGAGTCGCAGCACTCGCACGTTATTGACAAGGGGCAAGGACTGGAAGGAAGTGTTGATGTTATACGTTTTAAATAGCTAGTAACGCTAATTCAGCACAGGTACCGATTAATAAAGACGATCAAAGGAAAGAAACTCTCTGGCCATCTGTCTTTGTCATGATATCCTGCCAGATGTCACATGACCTAGGCACTCTGTGATGTTTGATGTCACGAAAAGGGACATCGACTGCAGAGCGTAACGCTTGGTTAACATTTTATCGGGTCATAGTTTGGTATGTTTGGCTACTATTTTGGGTATTTTGTGACCAAAACATTCTCCAGCTTCCCTGTAAGTCATGTTGATCTTTTATCTCGCATACCTTTATGTCTGCGTAAGGCTGGGAGTGTTTGACGGATTTCATTACTCTGGATTATACCCTCATGCCACAGTTCGGCTACAGGTTTCATGCCCTGAGACTCGGATAACAAACTACCAAAGTGGCGTTTATGGAACCGTGATCCATTAGTTTTTGTTGTGGATCGATATATCAGAAAGCGAAGGGTTAAGTAGCAGCTTGCTTTGGGCAAGTGTGCTTACGGTAGGTAAAGAGTCTATGGTTTCTTGTCAGGCATGTCTGGTCTCGTACTCTCAGTACAACGCCGTCATTGAAAGAAATGCTGTAACCAAAGAAGCTTTTTCCGCCCCTGAACATGGATGTGTGGAGGGAAGATGCCGGAGTTGTTTTATTCTGATGACTAACTGGTTAAATGGGTGTCCCATACAAGGGTTTCGACACGTCCATCTCACAGCAAGAAGGTCCTCGGTTCAAGACCTCGGCTCGGGTGTTTCTGTGTGGAGTTTGAATGTTCGTCGTGTGTTTGCGTGGGTTTCCTTCAGGTACTCCGGTTTCCCTCAGCAGTACAAAGACCTGCACATAAAGCAAAGTACCTCTAGGTGTGAGTGTGGATGGATGGATGGATGGATGTCGCCCTGCGATGGTGTGGTGTTCAGGGCGTATCCCATCTTTGCCCAGTGTCCACTGAGAGAGGCTCCAGCCTCCCCACGACCCTTGTAGGATTGATCGGTTTGGTGAGTGAGTGAGAGAATTAATATTTCTATTAAATAGAATTAAAAAAAAGAGCCCAGGATGGAAATTGAAACATTTTTAGAGAGCAAAATGTCACATGGGCTTCAATTGACATTATTGACCTTTGACCTGTAAGCCTTAAAGGGTGTTTTGCTCATGTCTTTCCATGTCACTATTGTTGTCGCATGTGGGAGGACACCGTTCAGCACTGGGAAACCGCGGTAGCTTATTTGTAGCTTCCCAGTTAATCAGTTTAAAGTTGCTTTGATCTGGAGTTTCTTTCCAAGCTCGACAAGTTTTGGCAAACCTGTTGGAGTCACCGGCATTTGCCTGTTTGACTTTGAACAAAATACTATCCACACCTGTGCATGGAATATTCACCAAACTTGGAGGGGAGACTACCCTACCCGAGTCCCTGAAATGGCTCGATTTTGGAATGTCAAGGTCAAAAGGTGAAGGTCAGAGCAAGGTCAGAAATGTTTGGGCATAGAGCGCTTATAACTTCCAGGTCGAGCGCAGTGATGTGCCATTAATATGGAACACTGATAGGAAATTGGATGTGGATATTCAAATGAGACAGCTACCTTTGACCTTGAGTGGTCAAGGTCAAACCCCAGCTATTTCGGAAATCCTTCAAACGAGACAATTGGGGGGGGGGGGGGGTTTCTCCTAATTTGGTCGTGTCCTTGTACTACAGGGAATATGGTAAGATGACGAACTTGAAGTATGAATTTTGAGTTGAGGGGAGATCTTCTTGAATGGCATATGTTACGATCGCTAATCCAACACTGCATGATTTCAGCTAGTGACTAAAGTCGTGATGTGGGACGTGAAGAAAAGGCAGTACGCACAAGTGACAGATTAGTCTGAGGAACGATTCGGACCTTGTGTATACTGGATAAACAAATGTACTGTACCCAGAGCTGAATGGTCGCTTGTCTCTTTTTCACTTGCTAGCATTAGCATACAGTGAGTTGGTGATGGCTCATTGCCTCGGTGAGATCATCTTGTCATGGCACACAGAAACCTGCTCCTGTACGTCTTGATTCTGTTTAGATAGATCACCATGTCCAGCTGTGAAGAAAAATATTTGTTCTGACTTTTAGTAGAAGAGCTTAGAGCCGTGGGGAGGCTAGAGGCTATCTCAGCCGACTCTGGACGATGGGCTCCCGAGTGGTGCAAGAGAAAAGCATTCGCCTGTGGAGATCACGAGTTTGAATCTTGGTGGTCCTGTAGCCAAGAGTCCAAGAGAGCATGATTGGGCGGGCTTTCAGGGAGAAAGGGATCACATGCTCTCTTCCCTGTCAATCACAGCGACACTGGCCAATCTTGTGTGTCTGTAAGCTCATGCATGAAAAAGTTGATGGATAGCTCTTTGCTACGAGTGTGTTATACCAGCCCTGATATTTCGTGAGCAATGTTTTTTTAAAAATAAATATATTTTATATATTATATCCTGTCTGGTCTGGGAACGCCTCGGGATCCTCCAGGAAGACAGGGATACCGGGGTTTTCCTCCGAGACTTGCCTTCACAACCCTACATCGGATGGACGGTTTAAAAAAAAAAAAAAAAACAGTCCAGTGGAGGTCCGTGCCTCAAAGGAAGCATGTGGTGATTTGTGGTACTTCGGTTTCCTCCCACAGTCCAAAGACACACGCATTAGGCACGGTGGTGTAAGGGTTAACACATCGGCCTCACAACAAGAAGGTTCACGTCCAAGGGTCGGCGAGGGTGTTTCTGTGTGGGGTTTGCATGTTGTCCCCGTGTTTGCGTGGGTTTCCTACGGGTACCCCGGTGTCCTTCTACCGTCCAAAGACGTACACACTAGGCTAATTGGCTGTTTCAAATTGCAAACGAGTGTGAGTGTGAATGGTTTTGTGTGTCGCCCTGCAGTAGACTGATGAGTGCCCAGATATGGCTGAGATAGGCTCCCCACGACCCTAGTAGGATTAAGCAGTTCAGCAAATCGATGGATGGTTTGATGGACATTGAAAAGCTAGAATCAATGCAGTACTTTTATTATGGTGTAAGAAATCGTCATATTTCACATATCGTGTGTGTGGGTTTTTTTTTTTCTTGCTGACCCCATGAGCTGTGGCTTGTGATTGGTTGTGGGAGGAAAAAAAAAACAAAACACAAAATGTGTGATTCCTAAAATCAACCACGCAATTTAATTGAAGTTTATTGTTTCAGAACTGTGCTGTGATAAATAAAAGAGCTGGGACGTTGCTACGTGTCCATCCTGCTCCCACTTCCTATAGGATCACAAGAAACAACAAAGTAAGACGGCGTTTCATCTTGATTTCACTTTTCTTTTCTGCTCTTCTCTTTTTTACATTTGTTTTTGCTTTTACAGCATTGTAGAGAAATGATTTGAACTCTGCGTGTAGTGAGTGCGGTTTCCTCTCTCTGTTTATTTGTTGATGTCAACTCATTTTTGGTGCGACCCGAAGCTGAAAGCGATTTCATAGAAACCTCAAGATCATAAGCATTCATATGATGTCATGCTGAGTCAGAATCAGATGGAATCTCTTTCTTTTTCTGTCTGTCTCACTAACACACACACGAAACACATACTTGTCTGCTCTTAGTGCACAAGAACACGTGTTATTTCTGTAGAAATGTGTTCTGTTCTTCTCTCGTTTTTGGTACCATGTAGTTCACATTGTATAAACGTGTGCGATCATACGCTTGTAACTGTAACAAAAAAAAAAAAACAAGATCAGTGATGGGAAAACAGGTTTGGTCTGTGACCCATGCTGTTATTTTTCTTATTTTATCAGCAGACATCTGTTTAAACTTGTAGGTTATTTTTTGTTTCTTGCGGTCACATGTCTGGTCATGTGATCACACCCGCTTCATCTACAACAGCATGCGTCAGGATGATGTTTTGAGTTCTCTTAGGACCAGCATAAAAACGATTCGTGATACTCAGTTTGTCTTAAAGTGAAAGGCAAGACTTCTAAACTCTCCAGTTACACATGAACATTTTCATTATTAGGTGGTTTTTACTTACAGTTTTACTCACAAGAATAGGATGTGAATCGCCCAGTTCATGAGGAAAGTTAATGGCAATAATAACAGTATACAGATATTAAATTAACAAATTAGATATGAAACGAGTGAACTTCTGAATAAAATACCACTAAGCTATTCTACAATTCATACAATTTGTTTGCATACATTAAAACAATTGCTCGTACACACACGTGTATGTATATATTTATTGTTTGTGTAATTAAGTTTCTGTTTGATTTCCTTTTAAGCTCCTTTCCCGCGTATACAATTTTTTTTTTGTTATGGTAGAGCACGATTTATCAAATTTCCCACTTCCTAATGACGTCACAGTCCAGTATGTGATGCATCCTGGTCAACCGTAGTGATTCTTAACAAAACCGTAGACTGCTACGATCTTTCTGAAAAGTAAAAAAAACCCCGCAGTAACGTGTTAATTTATAAGGGAGCTTAGCAGCATAGTATATCCATCGTAGGACTGTCTTAATGGCATCTTATTAACCTCGTGCTGTTTCCTACTGGCCCTAAGATCTATGGCAAGCCAAGACTTCGCTGCGGTGCTGATATGACGATTGTAAGAACCGCTGCAATGCCAACAGGGCGCCAAGAATGCTGTTGTACCACGTGATATTTATTTGTGGTGAGTGGGAAATTTGATGAATCGTGCTGTACCGTAATAAAAATCGTATATGTAGGAAAGGGGGTTTTGAAGTCCTTGATTTAAACCGACGTGCTATGGAAGCCCCACCCCCTTTTACTCAGTTAGTAAAAGATGCAGCACCCTCATTTACTAACAAGATCAACACTCACTCCCTCTCTTACTTATTTGCTTGAACCGATTAATCCTAGTAGGGTCGTGTAGAGGTTGGTGCCTGTCCAAGTCAACAGTGGGCGAAGGTAGGGTACACCCTGAACAGCTTTCCAGTTCCTCTTAAAGCAACACACACACACAACCATTCACACTCACACCTAGGGTCAGTTTAGAACAGCCAGGTAGCCTGACGTGCGTGACATTTGACAGTGGGAGGAAACTGGGGAAACCTATGCAAACTCCACACAGAAATGCCCTCACCCAGCCCGCGAATCGAGCCTCCCCCGAGATAACCGGAGAAGTTTTTTCAGGTTATTATAATAAACTCGATCAATGTGTTGCACTTCTGTCATATAGGAAAAGAGAGTCCTGGCTCCGAGTGAGTCTCGAGCCCAGAGAGTTCGGGCCCAGGGGGTTCCGGCTCCGAGTGAGGCTCGGGCCCAGGGGGTTCCAGCTCCGAGTGAGGCTCGGGCCCAGAGGGTTCCGGCTCTGAGTGAGGCTCGGGCCCAGAGGGTTCCTGCTCTGAGTGAGGCTCGGGCCCAGAGGGTTCCGGCTTCGAGTGATTCTCAGGGCCCGGAGAATTCCAGCTCCGAGTGAGTCTCGAGCCCAGAGAGTTCGGGCCCAGGGGGTTCCGGCTCCGAGTGAGTCTCGAGCCCAGAGGGTTCCGGCGCCGAGTGAGGCTCGGGCCCAGAGGGTTCCGGCTCTGAGTGAGGCTCGGGCCCAGAGGGTTCCGGCTTCGAGTGATTCTCAGGGCCCGGAGAGTTCCAGCTCCGAGTGAGTCTCGGGCCCAGCGAGTTTCAGCTGCGAGTTAAGCTCGAGCCCAGAGGGTTCCGGATATGAGGATATCAGATTTATATCAGTGAAATCCTTTATACATGAGCAGTTCTGCTAGTTTTAAGTAAAACAAGACATTTTTCAATCGAGACTGATACTCAGAAATTATTCTCTAAATATTGTTGAGTGAGTATTGTCTTCAGCCTTCATGTAAAATGTGTTTGTTTCAAGAATCTCTGAACCCAAAATGTTGTGGAAGGAAGCTAGTCCGGTAAACGAGCACCGTCTCTCAACTCGTCTGTGAGGGTGTCTGTGCACACTTTCTTTATTTCCATGTTAGCGTGTGTAGCTGATTGGCATCGTTATAGAGTCACGAGCTGTAGGAGGGGATGAAGAACTAACAGACGCGACAGCAGCTCCCTCAGTGAGAAAAAGTAAGTGTGAAAGGAATCTAACAGCTCTGAATGTGTTGCTATGTAAAAAGATCGTGAGAAAAATGCTAGATGGCCCTTGTTCTGTGCAGCACAGAGCTTTCCACTACGCCACACAAAGATGAAGTGCTGTGTGGGGAAATTGTGGTCCAAACTGCATGACCTGTAAAGAAAGTTTTGTTTTCTCGTTTGGGATTTTTTATTTTTTTTCCATTTAAATTGTTGCCATAGTTACCGCTGCTCGACTTTGTAAGGCAGGATAGATGAGGAAAGGTTCAGCCACTTTGCATTGCAAATAAATAATCTTCAGATCAACAAATTGATTGATGAACCTTCTGAACTGGGACTAAGAGATGATTAGTTCTACCGTGTCAATACAAGGCATCTGGCGTTTTAGTTTTTAGAAGAATGAGCATCATCCTGTCAGTGCAGATACACCTGCTGCCTGGTTATAATATTCATCCAGACTTTGCTTTTTATGCTTCTGACTTGTCATGTCACTTGGTGGTATTTTGTGCTCAGACTTCTCGTTTTTGGTTATCGGTCTTGGCAGATATTGTAGATATAGTAGATAAGTGGTCTTGACTGAGTCCAGTTATTTTTTTTTTTTTCTTGAAGTAATTCCTCATTCAAAACCGAATCATTGATTTAAGAAAGCTTGTTCAGAAAATGGATAGGTTTTCTTATTTGATCAGAATTTATCTACAAAAAGAATTGACCTTTTTTGTGTCTTTTGATTTGACTGTTTTCATCTGGACTCACTCTTCACCTGGAGCCGAACCTCTTTGGGCCCCGAGCCTCGCTCGGAGACCGACCTCTCCGGGCCCGGGCCTCGCTCGGAGACGGAATTCCCTGGGCCTCGTCTGGAGTCGGACCTGCTTGGACTTGATCTTGATTTGGACTCTCTGGATGTTTGTTTTGACTGTCACTAGTCATAGCTCACATTAGACTTTTGTCCCTAACTCTTAATTACTTTTTCAGTAGAATTATTCTTGCTTAGAACCAGGTTCCGTGGGGCATTTCTAGGGTTGACAGATTGTTGCCTTTGGAGCCAGCAGGCAACAGACAGCTTCTGGGAGGAACACTTCTGTGGAATCTCATACTATAATGCTTTGAAACTTTTCCCCCGAAAAACTCCTCGTGGCGTGATCAATAAGGAACGCTCACTTGATTCTGAGAAGTGTGATTCAGCAGTATTTCCCATGAGTTGTGTGTTCAGGAATAGGGTGGATCATGATAGCGCCACCCACAGCATGCAGTCTAATGCCAGTAATGAGTGCACATAGACTGAGATGTTGTTGCCACCAGTTGCTTTTCTTTTTAAAATCGTTTCAGCCAACCGTTGATTAAAGGTAAACAATGACGTGTTTACGTTGTGCCATGTTTACCTGCAACTACACCATTAATATTGCGCTGCTCTGCTACTTTCTGCTCCTTTCCCCTAAACTTAAGAACCTTAAAACACATTTTTGTAAAGGCAGAGTGATATTTGGGATGCTTGTCGGGTCCTTGCATGCCTTTCTACTCGTACCCTTGCATGCCTGAGTGCTGTGTGGTATTACTAGCTTTCATGCATACTAGCGCAATTTCTTTTTAACATTTAGTATCGAAATGCTATAACAAAAATAAGTGAGTGTGATAATGTGCTCGCTCACACTGTCGTATCTCTTACACACTGCCATACCTAGTCACACACTATTACATGCTCTTAATATACACACGTTATCATGTATCTGGCACTTAAACACAACCATTCGCTCATTGCTGTACTCTCTCAGACTCATCATCCCAGTCACAGGATATCATGTATCGTTTTCTCGTACGTTGTGTCTTAGTTTACGTACTCGTATACATGTTTTTGCTATTTGAAGAGCATACGTGTGTTCACACTGAAGAATGCCAACATGCAGTGCATTATTAATACTGCGATGATGCACTCTAAAATGGAAAGCATAAAAAAAGCACACATAAATTACAGCAATGAGTCATGGTCAGGAAAGTGATCGCGATTTTTTGCATATAATTTGCTACGTATAGGGAAGGGGTGGGGGTTTATACCTTTTGTGTAGGTGGTGGCCGACGATGCAGGGGACACACAAGTATCAAAAGAACCGAGAGTGCAAACCTCAGCCAAGCCAAAACAATTTAAGTACATTGGTTAAGTACTGCGGGGCCTAATGTTATACCACACTTCCAAAAAAAAGATCTCAAAATGTTGAATTCTTTAAAAATATTTGATCCACATGATCTTCAAAATTTAATAGGGTGTTACTTGGGCTATACTCCACCCCTTGGTCTATACCAGGGATGTCCAATCTGTATCCGTTAAGGTCTGGTGTGGGTACAGATTTTCACTTCAACCAAGGAGTAGCCACACTTTCCACCTGTTTCAATCACTGATCTAATAAAAAATAAATAAAAGAAAAAAATAAAAAAGAGAGAGAGACATTGCACATTAGTGTTCTAGTTTTGAAACCGGGTGGCAGCCATCTTGGTGAGACCACTTTACTGCTAAAAGATACACAAATTTACAAATAGCATGAAAAGATGGGAAAATTTAAATAATTACATCCAAGATGTACCTTTTCATTTTACAACCTTTTTTTTTTAAACCAAATTTCAGCTATGCAGAGCTTTTTTATTTTAAACTTTTTCATCTAATTCTAATAATCATTGAAATCGTTGGTAAAGGTTCATGAATTTAAGGTATTATGACCTTCCTTCTTCAGATAAATTTTCAAGCTGTTTTTGGCTTTCAGCGCCTCTATTTTGAGATCTTATAGCAGGGGGGTCTCACCAACATGGCTGCCACCGGATTTATAATCGAAACACTAACGTGCAAGCTAAGATTGGATATCCCTGTACTCAACCCCTACCAAAAAAAATGTATGTAAATTTATTCATAACAAAGAAACAAACTGATGAAGCATAAGCTCCTTGAAGAAGGTCATGCATTTGAAAAAGTGTTTTAATAATTAAAAAAAAAAAAAAGTTGGTGGTTAAGAGTCAAATGGTGCAAATTCTTAGCGTAATGACCCCATTTCCTGTAAGCCCGTGACTTGCAAGTGCTAAATTGAAATATAATAACAGCGGGACGTGAATTGAGACACCGCTATACGCTCTCTCGCAGAGTCGAACTTTTAATGCATAATCACATTTTCTTCAATCGTACATCATCATACTGTCTTACATTTTCTCTCACTGTTATAATCTGACATCCTCATGCACTCTCATGCACTCTCATGCACTCTCATGCACTCTCATGCACTCTCATGCTGTCTCACGCTCTCAGTCATACTTTGTCATGTACTCATTTTAATATAATGTGTGAACAGCAGCCCAGATTGTCCCATCGATGAGGTTGAATGGACGACTGTGAAATATTTCCTACATGCACAAAGTCGCCTCTGGTGCTGCGTCCAGCTGTAAAGAGACGACTGGTACATTTAATGCACCTAATACACTGAAGCAACGTCTGTTCATCTTCTCTGATGTAAGTTTTAGCATGGAAAGTCCAGCGCAGGCAGTCTCTCATTACTGATGGCGGCCATGCTGTAATAGCGAACAGTTTGACATTGAGTGCCCTCATATCCTGTTACTACAAAGCTGCCGATGTTGATGTGTCTCTGAGGGGTAGCGCTGAGGGCGTGCTATCGATCCCTGGCTGTCAGTTTTTCACAAACAGCTCTGATCCGACGTGCGGGTTATGGAGACGGGAAAAAAAGGGCTCTTACAGTGATGTACTTCTTTAAGAACCAGCTCTGAAGGCGCCGTATGAGTCGTGAGGGAAGTGGTTATTGAATCAGCTCGGAGAAGGAAATTGAGTTTGGGTAAGTGTTTTCTGGTTCTGCAGCAGAGAGCACCTGCTAAAGCTTTTTGCACGGTGTGCTCCTGTAGTGTATGGGTTAAATGTTCGTTTTTAGTTGGTTCAGAGGCTGAATTGAGTGCATCATCCAGTGTAGTTAACTTCTGTTATTTTACCGAATATGGTTGGGGAATTAGCTAATTTACAAAGTCGGGCTGATTGACAAACAAGGTAGATAAACTTTAAAACTTTATGTATACACAGTACTTTGAGGAAAGTTAAATTCTGCTTTATGTCGCTAGAAGTGTGGGGCTTTTTACTCATCCCTGTTTCATACAGATACATAAACTGTGACTATTCTGGCAATATCTTAAGGTGGTAAATAAAACTTTGAGCATCATCTCAATAAGAGGCAAAACACCCATGGGCTTCCCCGGAGTCACAGGACTTTCCCGGAGACGCTGGGCCTCCCAAGTGTCGTGGTGCCTACAAGGTGATGCGGGGTTTCCCTGTGTCAGTCTGATACCTGTCAAGGTCTCCTCCTTTAGCTCACTACTCTATACCTTTGTCTAGATATTCGTAAAGCTGCTTTGTGACACAGCTTATTGAGCTTTGCAAAGTACTATACAAACAGGATTGAATTTTGAACGTAGTTTGACTTCTACTTCGTAGTTCTACTTCCGCCGCTGTCGAAGTCGGCCGCCGTCGCAACTGCTCCTACACTTTTTTTCTTTGTTTTTGTTTTTTAAGTAAATTTTTAATTCATGGACATTTGCATTTTATATTATATATATATATATATATATATATATATATATATATATATAAATATA
>JAOUQZ010004975.1:0-16087 GCA_028564935.1 Neosilurus hyrtlii
TGTGTGTGTGTGTGTGTGTGTGTGTGTGTGTGTGTGTGTGTATGTGTGTGTGTGTGTGTGTGTGTGTGTGTGTGGTTACAGATTTCGTTGATCCGAGAGAGAAACACAGAAACAACAGGTGGATATAAAACCCTCTGATTCACTATTTTTCTTCCTCTCTACAGACACCTGAACAAATACACAACTCTGTCTCCTTTCTGTCTGTCTTTCTCTGTCTGTTTCTCTCCCTCTCTGTCAGGCTCCCTCTTTCTCTTCTCTCTATCTGTCCTTCTTTGTCCCTCTCAGTATATCTCCATCCGGCTGTCTATCTCTCCCTTTCAACCTACCTTTCTCTATCTGTCTGTCTCTCTCTCTCTCTGTCTTTCTCCATCACCGTCTATCTCTGTCTCAGTCTGCCTGCCTGTCTGTCTCTTTGTCTCCATTTCTCTCTGCCCCCACCTCTCTCTCTCTGTCTGTCTCTCTTTTTCTCTCCCCCTTAGTCTTTCTCCATCACCGTCTATCTTTGTCTTAGTCTGCCTGTCTGTTTGTTTGTCTCTCTGTCTCCATTTCTCTTTCTCTCTCTCTCTCTCATGTAATCATTTCTCTATCTCTCTCTCTCTCCCCCCCCCCCCCTCTCTCCCCCCCCCCCCCCCCCCCTCTCTGTCTCTCAGACACACACAGTGTGTGTCTGTAATCAGAGGACATGTCAAGAACTGCACTGCTCACTGCAATTTTGAGGGAACTGCACTCAGATTTTGTCTAGCATGTTATTTATTGGTTCCCTCCGGGTACTCCAGTTTCCTCCCACAGTCCACAAACATGCACAGTAGGCTAACTGGCTGCTCCAAATTTCCCCTTGGTGTGAGTGTGAATGGTTGTATGGGTGTTGGCCTTGCAATGGTCTGGCGAGCTGTCCAGGGTGTACCCCGCCCTCGCCCAGAGGTGGCTTAGATAGGTGCCAGCCTCCCTGCAGCCCTAATTAGGATTAAGCAACTTAGAAAATGAATGAATGAAAGAATGAATTAATGTTATTTATGATGTGACTTGAATATCCCATCACTCACTCACTTATTTGCTGAACTGCTTAATCCTACTAGAGTTTCTGGGAAGGCAGGAGCCTATCTGAGCCGATACTGGGCAAAGGCAGGGTACACAATGAGCAGCTCGCCAAACCACTGAAGGGCAACCGTGGCCTAACGGTTTGAGAAGCAGCTTTAGGACCGAGAGGTCGCGGGTTCGATTCCCGAACCAGCAGGGAAAATGTGTGGCAATGGGGGAGTGAGCAGCACCTTCATATTGAGCAAGGCACCTAACTCCCAACTGCTCTCCAGACGCTGCAATGTATGGCAGCCCACTGCTCTGAGAGTGTGTGTGCTCACTGTGGATGGGTTAAATGCAGAAGTTTCCCTTGTGAAATTAATACAGTATAAAAAAAAACAAAAAAACACACCCAACCATTCACACGCACACCCCTCGGCAATTACCAGACTACACAGAGGAAACCCACACAAGCATGAGGAGAACTTAATCCTACAAAATTCATGGGGAGGGTGAAGCCTATCTCAGCCAACTCTGGGTGAAGAAGGGATACACCCTCAACAGCTCACCAGACCATCACAGGGCCAACATGCACACAACCATTCGCACTCACATCCACACCTAGGGACAATTTGAAACAGCCAATTAGCCTAATGTGCATGCCACTGGATTGTCAGAGGAAACCAAAGTACCTTGAGGAAACCCACACGAGCACTGGGAGAACATTGAAACTCCACACAGAAACACCCGAGCAACGGAATCGAACCCAGGACCTTCTCGTTGTGAGGCGGACGTGCTAACCACTAGGCCAGCACGCCGCCACTTGAATATCTATTACTATTGATTCAAACTGAAAGAGTCACAATTGCTTAACTGCATCCAACACTTGATATAGATTTAGAAAGCAGTACTCATGCTGGATCTGCTAATGAAGAACCACTTTAAGGCCGCGAGTGCTCATTGAGGGTATTATATTAAATGAATATGTTGTTGAAGTATTTTTATCATTATTATTATTATTATTATTATGGTTATTGAGAATGGGGTAAGGAGGGTTAATGAATATGGATGTGTGACATCTTATGGAAACAAATGGTTCATTGATAAGATGAAAATGAATCCCTTTGTGAGCTTTGTACAGATTGGGAAGGATAAAAGAACGAGCGCTCAGTGAATCATCTCCACTCTGAGAACCAGAGAAAGGTACAACAACCTTGGTTATGTCTTTCAGCCAATAGATAAAAATTATATATAATCGTGAAGCCCTCCACACTTTTAGATCTAATGTTGCACATTGCATGTCTTTTCATGCTTTCGGTCCTTAAAGAGAGAGAGGAAATTATTGGGGTTTCATTAATAGCTCTCACTATTACACGAAAACACCACCTTAATACAAAAATAGAACCTTAAGTGGTGTCTATTTCTACTTTCCTTAACTTAATTTAATGCAATTTAATGAAATTTGCTGTCAAGTCATATAGAATGTTCCTACACGTATTTGTTTGAATCTTTGCTTCCAATTTAGTTTATTACAATTTTGGATCCTGTGATGAAACTTTGGGATTCATGGGGACTTTTTTCAAATCAAACAGTGTTGAAACAGTGTTGAAATTCCTTGCCAAATTCATAGGCATCTACAGATTTATTTTATTTAGTGTGTATTTTTTTTTTTTAAAGGCTTCACGAGCTTGGCACCATGACTCCACACCCATTGCAAGTGCCAAACAGAACACCAGCCCCTAGACATCAGGTTTAAATAAGAGAGGCTCCACCTGCAGGAGGTTCTAATCAGTGACACCTAATCTGAAACACCTGAGTCTAATTTTATACACTTGAAGGTGGGATAAATATAAGAGTGTAGGCACTTTTTCCATGTGACTAATATGGGTACAAAATAACAATTGTATAAATATACCACCGGTTGTATATCACCTTCATCTACATCTACAGGCACCGTATCAAAATTAGTGAACTGTTTTCTTGTCCAAATACGTAGAAAAGAAAAAATAAGCAATTTCAACGGAATGTTCTTATTTTTTCACGCCATAGTTTTGTCCTAATTGGTACATTAATTTGAAGACCGCTGCTTGGTTAATAACCCACACTGCACTTACATGCAACATTTGCTACTGAGGCCCTTAAAGGCATTTTCAAAAATGCACGTACCGTACTTCGCATGTAAACAGAAAAGCTATAAACAGAAAGATTTCCCAAGTCTATAATTATGCCTCATTACCATATGAGATGTAATTAAAGTTTGCAGCCCAGATTCGCCTGAGCAGAAGTGAGCATGGCTGTTGCTAATAAGCAGTTGGTTTAGCTCCAGGGACTTGATGAAGAGAATGATAATTGTAGCTCCTGTTATATTTATATACTATGACTTCAGTGTCCAGGGTTAATCTATCAGCAATACAATACAAATCTTTCATTGTGAGTCCTGTACTGTAATTAAGAGACAAAAATAAACATCAGTGATGATGAGTCAAAGCTTGTAAACTAGGAGGTGTATTCAGGGATCTTAAAGAATAAAAATATCTAACTGCCTAATTTGAGAGAAACTATCATTCATATTAATAAGACTTCATATACTAATAAAAACCTAGGGGTACTCCATTGGTAGCCCATAATTGGTGGTAATCCATAGAAGAAGAAGAAAAAGAAGAGGATGAAAAGGACAAAGAAGAAAAAAGTATAGGAAGAAGAAAAGGAAGAGGAGGAGGAAAGAAGAAGAAGATTTTATTTTTTATGTTATTTCATAACCACTTTATCCTTTATTAGGGTTGCAGGGAAGCTGGTGCCCATCCCAACCGACTCCAGATAAAGGCGGGGTACACCCTGCTGATTGCCTTATGTCACGGGGTGCTCATGTCTGCCTTCCTTTTGGTTCTCTCTTTTTGATTATGCTGTCATAGTTACTCATGTCGGAATCCCTGTTTGCCCTCAGCACTTATAAACGCTCTTCTTTTGCCAGTACACTTTTATGAGCATACCTAACAACCCCCTCCCCTCACCTTTGTTTTTGCTGAGGTACACATGCTACTTCTGATACACGAGTGATCCTGATCCTTCCACTCCTTGAATCCTGTGATCCACTACTGGCTTAGGTTCTCATCTTAGAAGCCCCTCATTCCCACCGATAATAATCCACATGGACCTAACTATACACTCAGAACGGAGAAAATGACTTTTCACTGCTGGTGATATTTATATACCTCTTTTACTAAAATGATTTAGGACTACAATACCATTACTACTATAAGATAACCAGCTACACTTTATGTTAAACCGCAGTGAAGTTTCCGCTAGAGGGTTTGTATTTTTATCTGGTTCCACCCAAATAAAGGATGGCTTTCCCGCTTGACTCTGGTTCCTCTCCTGTTGACTGAGGGAGTTTTTACTTGCCTGTGTTGCCAGAGTCTTGCTCATTAGGGTTATTTTTTGCATAAACATCGGTTAACCCCCAGTGCAGCTAACTGGGTTATCAAAGGCCCTGCCATGTTTCTCACTGTCTAGGGGGTTGTAGAAAAAATTTTTAGATTCCTCCCTAATTTAATTTTACTATGTAAAGCTGCTTTGTGACAATGTCAATTGACATTGACTTGACTTGACTTGACTGTCTATGGTGAGATGCATGTAAAAGAATCGTTGTTGATTATCGTCAAGAGTAGTTTCTACCCTGCGATGGCCTGGCGAGCTGCCCAGGGTGTACTCTGCCCTCGCCCAGAGTTGGCTGAGATGGGCGCCAGCCTCCTCGCGACCCTAATTGGGATAAAATGGTTCAGAAAATCAATGAATGAATGAACATCGGTTAACCTCTTGGCTTGGTCATCCTGTTGTTTCTCTATTTTGTGATTTTTGTAAAGTGCTGTCCTGTCTTGTAGTAATCTTTCTTTTCCCTCAGGAATCCTTTTCCTCTTCACTGACTCACTCGGTTTTTTTCTTCTGTATGCCACTCACGCACATTTGACCCCAACCACCTTCTATGTGCAACCAATTTGTCTTTGTGTACAGCCTTTCTCAACTAACACAATAATTTACAAAGCAAGTTTCTCATGAATTTCTCGACTTATTCTTGTCTTTCGACCAATTTTGTCACTTCTAATCAGAACTGAATCAATGCTAACACTGCTTGATTATTAACCTAATAACATCTTTTCAGACCTCACTTTGCACTCTATAATGAAAAGACCTTCACTCAATGATTATGTCACCATGAAATCATTTTAATGCAATGAAGCATAGAGTGTGTCCTTTTAATGAAATCTATAAAAGACCCTGGTGACTCCACTAATAACTACCTTACAATCAAACAAATCTCTTCAAATAAACCTAAAGCCATCTCAGTTATTGTGTTTTTTCAAGACTAAACCAATGACACTACCAAATTACACATAAGCCGGCACGGGTACGTTTTGGTTAGCGCGTCCACCTCACAGCAGGAAAGACTTGGGTACACCTATAACCCGATCTAGGGTCACAATTATTTTTAAATATATATAATTTTCTGTATAGCAATTGCTGAGGTTTGCATCACAATTTTCTAATAACTTATTTTCAGGGTTTTCAGAATAAAAAGAATAAAAAAACACCCTCTCCAGGTTCTGGTGTTGAAAATGATTTCAAAAAGTTAAACACATTCTAACATATTCTTTCTCCCAAAAGTGCATCTAGACCCATGTTAACGTGTGTCAGTAACAAGTTAACATGGCTGTCTGTGTTATCCGGTGGCAGTAACCCAGTCTGTGCTAACAGTGATTAAATGCAAAGCTGTTGGATATTTTTTAGTTTATTTTCTTCTCTTATTTATTTTACACTCCGCTTTGTGCAGTTCCATATATTTGTACTGTATTTGATTTTAACAAACAACGCTATGGTTACATGACATCTGTTTGCGCCAATGTTACAAGTTGATATGGAATATCTCCGGTTAGTTTGGGTTGGAGTGCCGATCTCAGTAAGGTAATAGCATGCATTATTTCACAATGAATATTCTTTGTTTAGCAAAGGAAAAAGTATTCTGACTTCCTATTCCAGCCTCACTGTTTAATGTAAATGCATGACAAGTTAAAGGAAAGTGAAGTACATGCACAGGTTATAACCTCCACTGCTAAAAAAAAAAACCCAAAAAAATCCAATTTGTACTCATCAGCCACCATCAACTCAGAACAAGATTCAAGAGATTTTTTAGTTGGTTGGTTCATCCTGCTTTTTTTTTTTTTTTTTTTTTTTTAAACAGAATAATAGGAATATTGAGCCGCTGCCTAAAAGCAGTGCTCCGAAAATGTTTGCATTTTTTCCAGTAAAGAAGCAGCCAATATAACTTACTGTCTTTTGAATGCTATTGGAAAACCTTTTCCTCCTCAAGAAGAAAAACTAAACAAGAAAACTTCCTCGAAGTGCAAAAGCATGGCAGCGGTGCACACATGTCGGGTTACCTTGTGTGGGCATGTGCGCACGGATACAACAACAAAATTGAGCTCATGGCTTTGCGACATTTGCATAAGTATGGATCTCCGGAGCTCCACTATAAAATTTGAAATAATGCATGTTATATGATCTACCTTACTGAGATCCACACTCCACTCCAACCATTAGGGCAAATGGATATCATGGAAACACTGTGCCGAGTGTTAGAATTGAATGCAGTATAAATATACACAACAACACAAAGATCAGAGTAAAATAAATAAAAGGGTAAAAATATAAGATTGAATCTCCAACAGCTTCACGTTTAAACACTGTTAGCAAAGACTGGGTTACTGGCACCACAAAACACAGACAGTCCTGTTAACTTGTTACTGATACACATTAACAAGGGCTTAAGCTGTGCTTTTGGGAGAAAAAATATAACTATAGCTTATTCATTGTTTCCACAGCAGAGTGGTAGCTCAGGAAGTTTGGAGCCATATTTGGCGCGTGAAAGATTATTTTAATACGTAGGATCGGGTTCAAAACCTACCACACTTATTTTAACTGTCACAATGGTTCTGTAGAAGCAGGTGAATGTCACCAGAAATAACAATACACAGGTGAAAGTAGATTGCAAAAGGTTTCTTTTCCATCGCATTTTGTGATGCGGTACCAAACATTTCGGACCTAGAAAAAGCATGTGCATTAGGCTGATTGGCTGTTCCAAATTGCCCCTAGATGTGAGTGTGTGTGTTTTGGGCTCTGCGGTGGTCTGGTGAGTTGTTCGCTCTTACCCCGCTTTTGACCAATGTTGGCTAGGGTTTTAGATTGTAATATTCATTTATTTACTGAAATAAATTTTTTTTGGTTATTAATTTACATAATTTTTATTCCTTTTATCTACATTTATATATTTTAGTATTGATTGATTGATTGATTGATTTATATTTAATTGGCAGTTGATGTGATGCCTTATCAGTTTTATCAACTTAATAAAATGATGATGGTAATGATGTTAGTAGGAAGTTGGATTAAGTGGTTCATTGAATGCATGAGAAAGTGAGTGAGAGAATAAGAGGGTACCAGAGTATAACAGAACGGGATGATTAGGTACCAATCAAAATCTTCGTTCCTGTAGTTTGGAAAAAAATGTTACCAAATGTTAAATGGTACCGGTATGTCCAGATTTTAATAGGGTGACTGTGATGAACTGGGAGTTGGGGCATAGGATAACAGATGAGCTGACCTTGATGAGGAAGGTTGGGGCAAGCCCCATCTAGCAGATTGATAAATTAAATTTAAAAATACATTCAGGGTCTAATCCAGAGTATCGCATGCAGAAAGATTCAGGCAAAAACAGGAGATTGAGGGAACAGAGGAGAAAATCTGGCAAACATGTTCATTCATTTTCTGAACCGCGTAATCCTAATTAGGGTCGCAGGGAGGCTGGCACCCATCTCAGCCGACTCTGGGCGAGGGCAGAGTACGCCCTGGACAGCTCACCAGGCCATCACAGGGCAGAAACTCACTGCATCCAGTAGCCTACTCTAGGTTGACAGCAATGGTTCTTTTACATGCCTCTCACCACAGACAGTGAGAGAGATGGCTGGCCTTGGATAACACAATTAGCTGAACTGGGGGGCAGCAGTGACAACTCGGTGATAGTGACTTGAACCTCCAACCCAGCACCTTAACCACCGAGCCACCACTGCCCCTGGTAAACATATTAACCCCAATTTATTTTGTTGTTGCCATTGATTGAAATTGAATCACAGAATTAAGAGCAATTATAATAGATTGCTTCAGAAGTTTAATTATAATTTCAAAGAACGTCTGGAGCTCATCATTGCCTTACAATAAGATAAGAAGGGTTTAATGGAGCTCTGTACTGATCATGGTTGGGAAGTGGTTATACGCAAGAGATGAAAATTCATGAGATTTGTCAAGCACTGGTTTGAGTGGATTGGACTATTCGTGTTTTAACAGCCACTTGAAAGTCATGAAGTCATTGAAAGTGCTACAGTGGGTATAGGAGGACTGTAAAACAAATAGATTTAACAGATCAGTTATATCAGTAAATGGAAAGGTAGTATTGCTGCCTAGACGGTAAAACGTTCATCGTTTGTTCATTTTCTTAACCGCTTAATCCTAATTAGGGTCACGGGGAGGCTGGCGCCCATCTCAGCCGACTCTGGGTGAGGGCAGAGTACACCCTGGACAGCTTGCCAGGCCATCACAGGGCGATGGTGAAACAAATAGTGGATTAAGTGTCAGAAAAGGCAAGTGTTTTCATGCAAGGTGAGGATAATAAGAAGCTGATATTAATCTCAGTGAAGTGAGATCCAAAATTAGAAAATGCTGCCTTGACAAGCTCTATAAATGTTGCTTACTTTGTGTCTGTGTGTAAAGCTGAAATGTTCAAAGTCATTTATTCATTTGCTGAAAATCTTAGTCCTACTAGGGACACAGGGAGGCTGGAACCTGTTGCAGGGCTAAAACAGGCACAACCATTCACACGTCCTTGGACTGTGGGAGGAAACAGGAGTACTCAGAGGAAACATACACAACCATAGGGAGACCATGCAAACTCCACACAGAAACACCCGAGGCGAGTCTGGGACTCGAACCCACAACCTTCTTGCTGTGAGGCTGATGCGCACCACTATTACACCATGCCACCAAGAAGGGTTCAAATTCAGACATTTATTCATTTGCTGAACTACTTAATCCTACTTGGGTTGCGGGGATGCTAGAGCCTATCTCAGCCAACTCTAGGCAAAAGTAAGGTACACCCTGAACAGCTCACTAGTCAATCCCAGGGCTAAAACAAACACCATTCACACTCACACCATGGGACAATTTCGAACAGCCATTTAGCCGAACTGACATATCTTTAAACTTCTCCCCCCACATATATGACCCCTGCTATGCTCCCTACATTCACTACAAGAATGGTCCCAGAACTCTTTGATTGCAACTCTATATATATATATATATACCACTATTAATGTACATGTGTATTTGTGTATGCCAAATATAGCCAATTAGCTTCACATTGTGATACTGGCTTAGGCTTTCTCCATAATTAGGTGATAAGTGATGCACTGCATCAACATTTAAAAATAACCAGCCACTGAGTACATACAGTCAGAATGTGAGAGGGAGGGAAAAAAAGAGTTGGAAATTATGCTGAACAACACATTACCTAGATGAAAAATAAACTGTTCAATTTATGACCATATACTGTAATATGGTTGTGGGGGACACGGCAGCTCATTGAATAGCACTGTCTTCACACAGAGGTTCTAATCTCGGTCAACGGCCTTTCTGAGTGCAGTCTGCATGTTTTCCATGTGTTTGCGTGGGATTTCCTCTGGGTAAATTGGTTTCTTCCCACAGTCCGAAGACATGTGCATTAGATCTGGCTTTTCTAAATTAGCTGTGACTAACTGTGAATAATATGTGGAAAAATAGCTGTGAAAGTGAGTGTGAATGGTCGTTTGTGGCTGTGTTAGCCCTGCAAAAGACCGGTGAGCTGTTCAGGGAGTACCCCACACCGAATTGCCTGAAGTCAGCTGGAATTGGCTCTCTACAACCCTGACACATAACCAGTTTGGATAGATAATGAATAGATGGATGGATGGATGCAATGTGATTTCTAGTAGCCTAGCAATGGTACATTGTCCATACTGTTCATCTAGGCAAGTACACAATGCCCAGATTGCCTATAATTTACTGTTTAATGGTCCTGAGTGCATGTATTGACTTATTTTATTGGCTCAGGGAGCTTTTAGTACAACTATTTGTCAGTCAGTTTGTCTGCAGTAAGGTTTGGGTTTACACAAGATGACACATGGCTAAAAACAAACTTTTTAGTCATTTTTATTACTTGGTCAGACTTATGAAAATGGAAAACACTAGCCAAACCTTTACTGAGTGTGTAAAGAGATTTTAAAGAAATATCACCTCAGCTCTGAGAATATGGAGCTGGTACATACAAAGTTTATTTTCTCAGTCCAAATGTCCAAATGTCCAAATGTCCAAATGGGGCAGCATGGTGGCGCAATGGTTAGCACGTCTGCCTCACAGAAAGGATGTCCAGGGTTCGAGTCCTGGTCTTGGCAAGGGCGTTTTGGTGTGGATGTTCTCCCACTGCTTGGTGGGTTTCCTTCGGGTACTCTGGCTTCCTCCCGTAGTCCAAAGACATGGACATTAGGTTAATTGTCTGTTCCAAATTGCCCCTATATGTGTATGTAAATGTGAATAGGTGTGTGTTGCCCTGCAATAGACTGGCAAACTTTTCAGGGTGTACCCCGCCTTCTCCCAGAGTCGGCTGATATAGGCTCCAGCCTTTCCACAACCCTAATAGGATGAATGAATGTATGAAATGTCCAAATGGATCCATCCAAAAAATGTTCAAAAATTCTAACATTTTTGAACACCCTATTTATGACATATTGTCTATCTGCATCTTGCATAACAAACTCCAAGACCCCAATTAATCTGGCTTCAAAGCAGCACATTCCACAGAGACTGCACCATTGGCTGTCATAAAGAAGCTACATGCAGCAAGCTCAGCCAAGATGTCACCATCTCGTCCTCTTCAACCGTTCAGCAGCTTTTGTCACAGTCATCCACGAGACTCTCTTGTCACTCAAATTGTCTTCTTTTTTCCTCCCTCAGACACTGATGTTTCTGTCCGGATTGCTGCATGTCTGGCAAGTATACCCTCATGGATTGCAGTTCATCAGCTGAAGCTTAATCCCAGCAAGACTGAAATGCTGTTCATCCCAGCTGACTCCGCCCCACATTAAGATCTTGTAATCTCCCTGGACAACTCTTTGATCTCTCCTTCGGTCACTGCACAAAACCTTGGTGTAACCATGGACAATTGTCTGTTGTTCTCCTCTCATATTGCTAATCTTTCTCAGTCACGCTGATTTCTTCTCTTTAATGTCCGAGGGATTTCACCAGTTCTTTCCACTAAGGCCATGCAGATAATCGTTCAGTCGCTTGTCATCTCAAGGCTAGACTACTGCAACTCACACCATTCGTGCAACTGATCGAGAATACAGTGGAACGGCTTGTTTTCAACCTTCCCAAGTTCTCTCACACCACATTACTGCTACGCTCTCTCCATTGGCTTCCTGTAGCTGCTCGCATTAGATTTAAAGCATTAATGCTAGCCAACAAAAGCCGCACCCTCCTACCTCAAAGCATTTATTACACCCCACACTGCACCATGTTCTTTCCAATCCTCTAGCACTGCTAGACTGGTCCGTTCTTCTATCATGGGACAAGAAAAACATTCATCTAAACTCTTTTCTGTTGTGGCACCAAGGTGGTGGAACGAACTTCCTCTAGATGTCTGGACAGCTGAGTCGCTGGGTGTCTTCAAACGGTGGCTGAAAACCTACCTTTTTTGGAAGTACTTGAATTAGCACTATGTAACACACACACACACACACACCTACCCATTGAGTATTGATTAAAGGTATAAAAATAGCCTGTGTCCTAGTGAACCAGTATCAGAATGTATTCACTGATATTGACCCTAAATCACTTCTGTAAGTCGCTCTGGATAAAAGCTTCTGCCAAATACTGTAAATGCAAATGTCCTTAGAGGCTAACATCTACAGAAAAATGTGAACCCCAGTCCAAAATACACAGTAGGTTGTTTGACTTCATGCAGAATTCGATTTAAAATGCAATTACTCTCAGTGTGATTGGAAGGCACTTGAGTTTAGCTGGAAGTGGTACTAGACCATCTGAGTGGTGTGGTTCCAACACCTGATTGTGATTATTCTGCTCACGTCTAGCTAAAGGATTAACTTTAAACAGACTAAAGCAACTTTACTGCTCCTGTTACTTTGGAAACTCAAAATTACCTCCGGCATGTCAGGCATGATAACCCCCAAGTTGATGAAACAGATGTACAAGTACAGTGCTGAGATTGCAAACAACGCCAGAGGCTCAAAGCACCAGTTACTGGCAAATGAATGCAATCCACCAAGACTGCAGCACCAGACAACCTACAAAAAGAAATCATCCAAATCAAGGTGCTAAGCAGCATTCAAGATCAAGATCAACACTAACTGGAAAGAACAATGGCGCAGGAAGCTGTAATATACATACATTTTTCATATTTTTATTAATTCCCTCAGCCAGGGATTAAAGTGGTCAAAGATTGAAGGGCAGAGCTTCGATAATCCTCCTTTCCACGAATGTCTCACGTTATATGCTGAGAATGAAGGTGACAGTGACTTTGTGCAGTGCCTGATAAGTATCCAGAGCAACAACACTAAGAAGTCATTTGGACAGGAGAATTTTAAAGTGATAGTGACTTGAATAAAATGCACTATTACATCGGGGTGCGACATAAAAACTAAATAGAATCTTGAGACTAGAGGTCACTGAAGATCAAAGTGGACAGAAAATATAAGATTAACATGTTAGTACGTCCGCTTCACAACAAGAAGGTCCTGGGTTTGAGTCCTGGGCTCGGTGAGGGCATTTGAGTGTGGTGTTTGCAAGTTCTCCCGCATGCCTGCATGGGTTTCCATCTGGTACTCCGGTTTCCTCCCACAGTCCAAAGACATGCACATTAAGCTAATTGGCTGTTTCAAATTGCCCTTAGGTGTGAAAGTGTGTCTGTGTGTGTGTGTGTGTGTGTGTGTGTGTGTGTGTGTGTGTGTGTGCGTGTATTGGCCCTGCAATGGTCTGGCGAGCTGTTCATGGTGTACCTCACCTCCGCCCAGTGTTGACTGAAATAGACTCCAGACTCCCCACAATCCTAACCGGATTAAGTGGTTGATGAAATGAGGGAGTAAAACATTTCCATTAAAAATATTTTGACAAAAAAAAAACATTTAATTACAAGACAATTCATTCATTCATTTTCTGAATCCTAATTAGAGTCCCGGGGGAGGCTTTCGCCCATCTCAGTCGACTATGGGCGAGGGCAGACTACACCTTGACTGCTCGCCAGGCAATCACAAGGCCATTATAAGATCAAGATCATGATCATTATAAAGACTTATGTGATGCAAGACATTCAGGTTTCATTTCATCCTTACAGTAGTGGGTGGTGTTGTTTTGCAAAAGTCGATTTTTCATAGCAGTACCCATCTAAAAATATGTACAGGGTCAATCCGAATAAAGAAATGTCAAGCTTTAGTCAAATGACCAATGCTAACACCCCCTTACATACCCTCTGAAGATAAGGAATTTTTACGCATGTCGAAAGAATCACTATTTTACTGTTTTGAGTGGGATTTCTGTACTTTTTCAGATAGAATTATCAACCTGATCCTAATAAATAGAGCCAGCAATTTCATGTTGTATCAGATGCTTCTTCTTTTGCAAGACTGGTATTGGTGGAAAGTGAAACAAGGCATTTATATACATATTTTATCCAAAATTTTCAAACATATATACTTATTTGAAGTGACAGTTATGCACTAACACTGGTAATGCTACCAGGTCTATGTTTGCAGGTGAATAATGGCTGCTAGTACACCATTCACAAGATCACAAGCCAAAAAGCCCCTAGGTGCTGTAGATTATTTGTCAGAAACCTGACTTTCCACAAAGGCATGCTACGAACATGCAAAGATGTAATTCCGAATATGATGTATCTCCTGAGAGCTCAGTTAGTAGCAGAACTGCTTCAGGAGCACTGGCTATTCTGCAGCCTTTACACTATGCACACAAGGCACATCAAGAAACATATTTTGAAACGTTAAGGTGACTTTGTCTACCTTATTCAGACATGGAAAACCCACCAAAATAACAATTTCTTCAAGAAAGCGAGCTGAAGAGTCGTTTGATATTTCCGGTCAGGATCCAGTCATACGAAAGCAGCTTGAACCCAGACACGGAGTGAAGACGAGTGATATGGAATGGGCTTTCCTCGCCGATCAGTAGAACTAGAGAATGATGTTCTGTGAAGACTTTGCTGACCGAAGATGGGAGAAAACTATGACTCACCGGAAGAGACATCTAGAAACACCAATATACAACCTTGCAGCAGAACGCAGTGTTGGCTTTATCAACTATGAACTCTTAAGAAGAGGAGCAAAACAGCTAGGCAGTACTTCTGTGTCACAAGTGAAGGCAAAATCTACTGATCTCACTGATCAAAGAGAGCCAGGATCATTTCGATGCTATGGTAGTGTTGATAGGAAAGGAGGAAGGATTCCAGAAATTATGCTAGATTGGAACAAAATGCAGGAGATAAAGAAATAAGGGTTGCAGGACAAGGAGATTGCAAATATTGCAGGTGGTCATCGCAGAAACCCTCAAGAGTTCGGGAGGCCCATTCACATCTACTGCTGCCATAGATGAGTGCATAACCAGTGATTTTGAGGTCTCTCGAGACACATCTCTTTCACTGCCAAAAAACAGTGATCTCTTCCGCCTCATGAATGATCATAAGAAGCTGTCAATTAAAGCTAATGCTGTAAATCTTAAACTGTATCACTTCCTGTGCAAAGGTGGCCCTGGATGACTTTAATGAGGCAATGAATACCATACTGGATCAGTACAACTGATGGAAAGTGCACGTGTTACCCATATGATTCTCTTATTACTCACTTTTAAACCATTTTCAAATATTTCAGCACAAACAGTGTGTTTTTAATACCTTTACCTGTATGTTAATTGCTTATATATACATCTCAGTTAATATAGTCCGTACGACTAAGCTAATTTTTAATTTTATTCATAATCCGGTGTTAGGTTTTAGACGAAAATGATATTTTTGGGGGGTACTAACTTCAAAGGGTATGTACAGGGGGTTACCTTTGAGTAAATGCATTATTTTTGGTATTTTCCCACTCAGATAGACCAGGTACATATTTTAGAAGGAGTTAGTGCTAACACCGAACCCTACTTAAAGGTCCCTATACCCGAAGATCTACAGCAATATCTTGCCATCCTTCCCACATAATCATCCTAAATCTTAAGTATTCATTGTAATTCCTTTGACTGGTATTGATCCAACTCTCATCATTATTATAACACCATCGAAAAATACTGCACATTCAAAGCAATCTATTTTACAAAGCGTCTGTAGGATACCACCTGCCTCAATTTTCCCCAAAGGTCCTAATAAATTATTCACTCCCTTCGCCAGAGAGAGCTCCAGGATCAAATCGATTGTGAGTGCTACACCTACACATTTATTGCACTGCCCATCCAGTCAAATACAGCTATATATGTCAACAAAATATTATTGGACAAAATCTGAGTGCTGTAAAACATTGTTACTTCTGTTTATTCAGTGTCTGCGGATGTGAGCCGAGACAATAAACGGTGGCGTGCTATGTCATGGGTCAATCCTTGTACAAAATGTCCTACTGATAGAGTCAGGTTTATTTTTAGCTTCAGCAAGGGCTCGCACAGATACAGACATTTATGATGGTATAGCAGGCTGCTTGATGCTGTCATCTTTGAGACGTTGATCGTAAACAAGCCCCAAAACAGTAGTTTATGATCTGGGTTTGTCTTTGTCCTGATTATACTTTAACGCGTTCGCACACTTTAGAGACAAAATTAGAACAATGGCCATGCCGAGAGGTGAGAACTCATTCATTCATTCATTCATCTTCTGAACCGCTTATTCCTAATTAGGGTCGCGGGGAGGCTGGCGCCCATCTCA
>JAOUQZ010005017.1:0-16085 GCA_028564935.1 Neosilurus hyrtlii
ACTGTCTATGGTGAGAGGCATGTAAAAGAACCATTGCTGATTTTCGTCAAGAGTAGGCTGCATAGCTGTCAGCGTGTGGCCTGGCGATGGCCTGGCAAGCTGTCCAGGGTGTACCAGGGTGTCCAGAGTCGGCTGAGATGGGCACCAGCCTTCCCGTGACCCTAATTAGTATTAAGCGGTTCAGAAAATGACATGACATAACCCTTTCAAGTTGTCATTCATATTTTATACCTTTGTTTATTGTGGATAACAGAGGTGCCAAATTCTACATGTCTTGAAATAAAATATATTGTCTGACAATTTGTGCTATTTCTTATGCATTTTGGCTCCCGAAAACGCATGTACATTTATGGACCAGTTGCAATTTGTATAGACCAGTAGTGATTCAGGGCTAAATCGTAATTGTACTGCAATTTCCACACTGGTTTAGGATCAATGAACGTTGTAAATCTTCAGCCACAACCTTGTTGAAATATCAGCATTCCAGAGAAAATGATAACGTGTCTATTTTATATGTGTGAATAGTTATCATTTCCCTGTGGTTTTAAAGCTTCCAGAATCGTTTTTGCCCACTGTAAAAGCCACAAATTGTGGGTGATGCCTGTATTTTTGTGGCGCTAAGAATTATCTTGTGTTAAATATTCTAAAAAGACTGGGAGTGTTGTTGTATATGGTCATGCTCCATTTATTATATATTTGTACAAATGTTACAGTATCAAAATAAGTTTTAGCCCCTTTTCATGACTTTTCATGTTTTTCTGCCTTAATATTCCCCTTAACTGATCCTTCCTTTAATTTTTCTACTTATAGTGATATTCAGGAGTTGACATCTGAAAGGACATTCAGTAAAAGGATCATGGGTAGACGTGAACTTTGTGGTTGCAAACAATCATAGCTGGACTGTTCAGATCGATATCTGTAGCAGGTTGTTGTAGCCTGTTGTAGCAGAAATTGACTTGTTCAAGTGTTTAAGTCCTGGCATTTAGTGTACCTGTTTGGTTGCTCTGCTAAGAAAACCATAAAGCAAGTGCTATAACATTTTGTTAATAAAAAAAAACATCTCTCTACATGCTGCTCAAAGTAAAGGCACTGTACACACACACACACACACACACACACACACACACACACACACACACACATATATATATATATATATATATATATATATATATATATATATATTTATAATTAGTAAAAGAAATATTAACCACAAGTCATTTTTATCTTTAATCAGGAGCTTCAGGGGGACATTCTAACCTTATATACCCCACTAAATGGTCCACCATCCTGCCTTAAGAATCTCTCCAATCAAAATCCTGGCTAGAACCTTAGAAGCCAACAGTGCTTCCGGTCACTGCTTTCCACCGAAATTAAAAGAAGAACAGCAATGGAGGGAGCAAGCACCAGCGGAGAAACCGATGTGGTAAAAATATATTTGCAACGCAAAGTCTGAAATAATGACCTGTCTATTAAGCTCACAGAACAGGCAGGGAACTTGCTAATATTACTGAACTTCATGAGAGGCATGAAAAATAATAGGAGTGGTACAGGAGTGGGAGTCATTCTTAATGGGTACAGGATGGGAGTGGGAGACATTTTACCAGGAGTGGGATGGAACAGGAAATTTTTTTACTCTGGCCCAGGATTGGGACGGGACAGGAGTGAAAATCCACTCCTGTGTCACCCTCTAATCCGCACTAGACACTGCAGTATCAATATCCCTGTCATGCCGAAGAAATCAATGAGGTCATGCTGATGGTTCCTCATTTGATCTCCATCTAATATACCAATCCCTCTAAACGCTGCCAGTATACCCATAATACACTAGCTGTAAGTTAGAAAGACATTCAGTAAAAGTTCTGTGGTCGTCTGGAACACGTCAGACACGTCTAAATACATAAAGACATGCTGGAGATTAGTTCGATATGAGTTTGCTATAAGTTTTCAAAAGGTTCTCCATAGTTCAATGTACCTCAATCAGTCAGTTCTCCCTTTTCATGGTTAATTTACTTACAAATATATTATAAAAAAATATGAGTGTGTGTTTTCATTAATAATAAACACTGTTATTGTGTAGTGTATATACTAAAACAATCATGCACCTTAGGCTTCTTATTTAAGAACATCCACCTCACCTGTTTAATCATTTGAGCAGTGGCGGCTCCTGACAAATTTCTCAGGGGGGCAACTGTTGTGATGATGACTAAGGTGACCCGTTCAATGGTTAAACTGATAAGTAGTGAGGAAATTGTCAGCTTTTACTGGTCAACTGAGCAACATCACCTGTAACTACTACACTGAAAGACAAAGATTTTCCCTGCCAATACATAGGCCACATACTGGACTACATTAGATTACATCCATGAGTCTTCATTAATAAAATCATTTTGATTCTACAGACAAAGATCCCCTGTGATCATCAACAGATAAACTTGTCAGTTTACCCCCAAATACCACTGAACATTGAAACACACGATTCTAGTTTTTTTTTCTCAATCATTCTCATTCTGATTGAGTGATTGATTGATTGATTGATTGATTGATTGCGTTCGTATGACAAAGGCACGTTAGTGCAAGCCCTCCCGGAACTCATAAAGATTGCATTGTAGTGCCTGAAATAAAATAAAAAAAACATCTTATATTAAAGTCTATGAGAGTAAGCTTGGCGATTTTCCAACGCACTGAAATCGCCCAAAGTGGGCGGTACCTAATGAAGCACGGCCTTACACTGATTGGACAATGTCATACAGGGACAGATTAGTGTCAGAGAGTCACAACTACTTTAATATTGTGTAAGAATATGAAAGAAAAAAATCCCTAATTTTTCCCCATTGATGGTGCGTCGCCCAATCGCCTGTATGAATAAACCGCCCATGCATTTGAGTGAATTGTGTTATGTTGCTCTCAGGCCACTAGAGGGCAGCAGCGCTCCAGTATGAGACATTAACCAGTTCTGAAGACTCGGAAATGTAGAGAGTGGGTGTGTTGGAAAGAGGGGGGCGTGGTGGTGTCAATGGTGTTAATTAAATCAATTAAGTCAATCATGTGTTTTAGATGTTTAATCGGAATATGAGACTCTGTGTTGTCCAATTTTAAACTATAGCACATTTACATATACTATATAATTATTAAATACATATTTAATATTATTTATTGGACATATAGTACAAAAATTTCTTAAGGCTACTTTATCCTCCCCCTTTTTCTGATAAGGATGGCATTGACATGTCTGTCCTTTTTAGAAACATCTAAACTAAAACAATGCTGTGTATTCAGAGAGCTGAAACCGTAAATTGTTTTGTTTGCACAAACCCAGCTTCAACTTCGAGTATCAAGATAAGGGAGAGCTAACAGATTTGTGGCCCCTGCTTTATTTATGAGAGGGTTCAATTGGATAGTGTCTGTCAAACCCCCAATTTGTTATTTGGGATGTTTAAGAATTGAAGTTCCATTACCGCATACGCTCAGAGCCGCAAGCTAAATATCATCAGTATAACTTATAATCATTAAATCTGAAGACAATTCTAGTTTGAGAAGATCCTAGTTCAGGCAATGAATAAAAGACCTGACGATTAAATGAAACCCTGTGGAAGCCGAGTATATGTCTCAGATCATGTACCATAATCAGATTATTCATATCATAATCATAATCATTAACCTGGTTTAGGCACAGGTAAGGTATTTGTACTCCATTTGACTTATCAGTTCTCCTGCAGCTATGAGATCAAGAATAGTAATTGTTATGCTTTGGCAGTGGGTACTGTGGCTGCTAAATAGGCAGAATATCTGATTTACCGGGTATATTAATCACTGGACAGAACACAAACTGACATCGGTGGGGGCCGTGAACAGTTCAGAATCAGTAACAGGATGATCTGTATTTTCCCTACCGTAAAACCTATCGAACTGTACATGTTTAAAACAAAAAGGTGTCCTACAACTATGTGTGATGTGGTACATCTAAGTGGATGGTGAGTAGTGTGACCAATCAGTGATAGATAAAGCCTTAGCTTCCTCATCCTGTATTCATCAGCAGAAAACAAACAACTCAGAAGATCAGCTTCACTACTTTGCATCATCATCAGAGAAGAATTAGAAGCAGAGCAGCTTTATTTATGTCCATATTATTAGTAATCCCATAGAAAAGCAAAAAACTAAAGCAAAAGTCTTTGTGAGAATATTTCTCCCCAGGAGATTCACAGGACACTCTGGTGAGAATAATTCTGGTGAGCATAATCCTGAATGGATCCAAATGCTTATACTTCTGATTTTACAATTTCCGGGTAAGAAGGAGCTTGACATGACATATGCGGTGTGCAAAATAAAAGTCAAGTATTTCGGAAACACTTCAAATCCCCAAGCCAACATCTTACGCCATCACCCGGAGCTAAAAGAAAAGGAGCAGCAGGCATGACCAACTCCTGACCAACACACACTCCATCACTTTACTAAACTCCCAACCAACTCTGAACGAACAAAGCGGATCAGTACATCTACAAAACATGCTGTCTAGTAATATAATTTCTTTCTTTCTTATATATATATAATTACTTGTGAAATTGGCACCCTTTGTTTGTAATGGTTATGAATCAAAAATTGGTTTAAATCGAGAATCAAATTGTCACCCCAAAAATCGGAATCGAATTGATGAGTTGTTGTTTGATTCACATCCCTATTTAACATATTCTCTAGATGACAAGCCCACTACCTGGTTCAACTTGGCCTGCACCAAGTCAGGAAGTGGTTTCTCCACTCCAGCTGTTTGATCTTTTTTAGGATGTCTACCAGTGGTATCAATCCACAACTCAGTGCATCTTGCCAAAAAGGAGTGTGCATCTTCTCCTAAATTTGGTTTAATGTTATTTTATATATTTATTGACCACATACTGGATACCTGTTTTTTTTACAGCAGTCCAGTAGTTTATTCTGGTCTATATATGAAAAGGAACGCCATCAGGGTCTCGTGTCTGCCGTGGTTTCAATATCCTTCAAAGCCTGCCGACCAACCTCCTGAAAAAGAACACTTCTCACATCTCCAAAGCATAATTTATTAACAACAGTGTGTTTTTCAAACACGTTAATCCACGCTGCTCCTCCTTCCGGTAAAGGAGGGAGTGTGTCAAAGAGATTTTTCAGATCGATCTGTGAATATGGTTGATATACAGGGTAATTAAACCCATCACTTTGAGTTAATGACATTTTATATTATTTCTTTTCTCCTTCTTGGTCTTTTCTTAGTCTAAAGTTGTAACGGCGATTCAGACCTGTTCTAACATTCACCATATGAGCCTACCTCAGTTCTACAAGGTGGCAATGAAACTTTATCATATTCATTCAATTATACAATACTGCATTTTTCTCAGTTTATGGCATGAGTATAATTGGAGGATCTGATATAAGCAATTTAGCATATTAACAGTAGACCTTACAGTAACAGTTTTCTCTGACTGATCTAATAACTTACCAAAATCAGTCATTTTGTCACAAAAAATGCCAATACTAATTAGTGAACAAACTAGTCCCTAGGGTCAAAAACCCCTTTGTTCCTGTTAGAACAAAAATACACACCCAGGGCTTTTAAAGCCTTTATTTCAACACACAATACAAAATTCTGTCTATCCAGGTGCACTCGAGGTAGGAATGCGGGCTAAACCCTCAGCCCTACACTATCTCAGTCAAATATAATTTTGGTAAGCAGAGATTATTTCCCACATATTATTTCTCACACAAATAAAACACAACACTGTCACTTATTTCAATCCTCAACTTTTTTCAATACTCAACTTTTGCTTGCCTCATAAGGCATGGTTTATATATATATATATACTATGCCTCCGACCTGAATTTGGGATCCTAAACCAAAATCAGGGTTGCGGCACACATATTGTGGCAACCAACGTCTTCTATTCAATTCACTTTACTACATTATATTTTGCTAGTCTCATGAGACATAGATTTTACGAGAGGTTACTCTGCCAAGCGTACTTTCTTGCAGCTAGTGACATACAGTTGGTGAGTCCCAGACTGCACACTATGCCTCTGGTTCCCAGAACCGACCTGAAATTGGAATTCTAAACTAAAATCAGGGTTTAGACAGACATATTGTGGTTTCCCAGATGACTTCTTTCCAATCTGTGTGGCTTATTCATAAATTCTAAACATGTTTATGCTAATTCAAAATCACATGTGTACATGTGTTCATAAATCGGTAACTATACCACAATTAAACTTGATCAAAATTTAGTAGAGGCTGAAAATTCATAGAACTCAGTTCAGTGACAATCACAATTTTCTACTGCCAACTGAAAAAGAAAAGAAATTTTAGAAAAGCTTTTTTGCTTAAATTATTGAAGACCCATGTCAATTGTCACAGAATCTGATTTTACCTCCACCTTTACCTCTGTTCGTGATCAATCATACACGTCAGGGTCACCAAATTGTTAGGAACCATCTTCTTTAGACCTCACCAGTTCCTCATGCTCACTGATGTGTGAAAGACCAAACAGATTCTAACAGTTCCCAATTTAGTAATTTCAATTCAGTTCAATTCAGTTTTATTTGTATATCGCTTTTTAGAATTGACATTGTCACAAAGCAGCTTTACAAAGTAAAAGTAATTTAAGCAGAAATTTAAACTTTTTTTTTTTCTTCAACCCCTACACAACCCCCTACACATCCCTAATGAGCAAGTCCGTGGCGATGGTGGCAAGTTAAAACTCCCTCAGTTGACACGAGGAAGAAACCTTGAGAGGAACCAGGCTCAAAAGGGAAACCCATCCTCAATTGGGTGAAACTGTAAAAATACACAATACTGAAAACTTAATTTCAGTTTAACATGTAGTCCGGTTGGATATACCACAACTGTAAGTCCTGGATTACTGTAGCAAAAGAGTTTATATCACCAGCAGTGGAAAGTTGTCTTCACAACTTGCCCATATGGATCTTCATCATCAGGAGCGAGGGGCTTCCAGGACAGACCACAGGACACACAAAGCAGAAGGATCAGGAGGATTAGGATCACCGGCATCCAAGAAGTAGCATGAGTACCTTAGCAAAAACACAGAAGGAGAGAAGTTGGAGGGTTGTTAGGCATGCTCATAACAGTAATGGTAACAGAAGAGATTATTAGTGCTGGGTTCAAGCAGGGACTCTGGTATGACTAACTATGGCAAAACACCTAAAAAGAGAGAAACCAGAAGGAAGGCAGACCTGAGGGCACCCTGTAATGTTGGGCAATCCACTGTCAATGGACCTGGGTGAGCATGTAGAGTGAGGGAGCATCAGCATCCTAACATCATAGTTTACCAGAACTCTCTATGCCTGAGAACCCCCAGATCTGCTCCTTTACCTAATAAAAGCCTATTAACAAAATGCTTGACTAAACAAGTAAGTTTTCAGCCTAGTCTTAAAAACAGAGACAGTGTCTGAGTCCTAAACATTAACTGGAAGTTTATTTCATAACTGAGGGGCTTTGTAAGAGAAAGCTCTGCCCCCTGCAGTAGTCCTCAGTGTTCGAGGTATCACTAAGCAGCCTGCACCTTTTGATCTAAGTGGGTGAGCTGGATCATAAACAACAAGAAGATCGCTAAGATAATGTGGTGCAAGACCATTAATTGCTTTATAGGGTAAAATTAGCAATTTATATTTGATTCGAAATTTAATTGGGAGCCAGTGCAGTGTTGATAAGATGGGGGTGATGTGCTCATGTCTTCTGGTTCTAGTAATAACTCTTGCTGCTGCATTCTGGAGCTTTTTTATGCACCTATTAGAACATCCAGATAGTAACGCATTACAATAATCTAATCTCGAGCTAATAAAAGCATGAACAAGTTTTTCCGCATCATGCAGTGACATTTCTTATTTTAGCAATATTTCTGAGATGAAAGAAGGCTATCTGAGTAATATTATCTACATGAGCTTAAAATTAAAGACCAGGGTCAATAATCAGTCCAAGGTTCTTAACTGCAACACACAGCGAAACTGAAACAGCATCCAAACTTACTACATAATCAGAAACCTTATTTCTAGCTGCCTGTGATCCGAGTACAAGTACTTCTGTCTTATCAGAGTTTAGTAAGAGGAAGTTAGTAAGCATCCAGTGTCTAATGTCCTTTACACAATTCTCAACTTTATTAAGGTGGTGCCTCTCATCTGGCTTTGCTGAAATATATAACTGTGCATCATCAGCATAACAATGAAAGCTGATACCATGTTCTTGAATAATATAACCCAAAGGGAGCATGTATAGGGTAAAAAGCAGCGGGCCTAAGACTGAACCTTGTGGAACTCCAAACTTAACATTAGAATGTATACAGGAATCACTATTTACATCTACAAACTGATAACGATCAGTTAAATAAGATTTAAACCAGGAGAGGACCGTTCCCTTAACTCCAACATTTTCTAATCTGTCAAGGAGAATCGTATGATCAGTTGTGTCAAAGGCTGCACTAAGGTCAAGCAACATAAGCAGGGAGACAGCTGTGGTCAGAAGCCACCAGTAAATAATTTTTTACCTGTCTTTGTGCTATGATGGGGCCTAAATCCTGACTGATTCATTTAATTTTTTCTCTCTGATTGGTTTTCTTTTCAGAGGAGCTACATTATCTAGCGTATAGCATAAATTTGACTCAAAGCACTCGATAGCTTGATCGAGTTCTGTGAGGTCTGATAGTGATCCAATCATAGTTGACAATTCTGGAAGATTATTAATAAAACTCTGTGAAGTAGTTGATGTAAAAGTGTGCTTAATGCAATAACGTGGTGAGGTGTATATATTAGTTCTAAGATGCATTGTAAGTAAGATAAGAAAACGATCTGAAATAGTTTCTGACTGTGGAACTGCGACTATATTTTTAATATTTAATCCAAAAGTTAGTATAAAATCTAGAGTGTGGCCAGCCTTATGAGTGGGTCCTATTAAATTCTGATTTACCCCTGCTGAATCTAGAATACACACAAACACTGTTCATAAAGGATCCACCGGTTTATCAAAATTAATATTAAAGTCACCAACAATTAAAGCTTTATCTAAAGAAACAACCAGGTTTGAAGTGAAGTCTGCAAATTCACATAGGAATTCGGAGTATGGTCCTGGGGGTCTGTATAATTAATAATTAATGTAATAATAATTAAAGGTATCAGCTACGTGGGCATATTTTTTTTGGAAATGTATGATATGATAGTATATAGAATTTTTATAAGCATTAAATTTATGTCTAGATTTTTGTATAACACCTAGATTATCCGTATAAATTACTGCGATGCCTCCTCCTCTGCCAGTTATACAAGGTTGGTGTATATAACTGTATCTGGGAGGACTTGCTTCATTTAATGCTACATACTCATTGGGTTTTATCCATGTTTCTGTTAAACACATTACACTAAATTCCTGGTCAGTAATGATTTCATTAACAATTAGCGCTTTAGATGCAAGAGATCTAACATTTAACAATTCTGTCTTTAGATCAAAGGTGCTGGTCGTAGATTCAGTATGATTTAAATTTATGTTAATAAGATTACTAAAACAAACTCTCTGAATGTTTTTAAATTTTTGTTTAGTTTGGGGAACAGACTCAGTTTCTATAACCTTGAACTTGACCTTGAGTGACGATTTTCTGCAGCTAGCAGACGCTTGGTTTAGCCTGTTTGTCTGCTCTCTGGCCTTGGCTCTGGATAGTCACTGACTGATTAGTCCTGTTCTGAGACTATGTGCTATGCTGCAAGAAATGAGAGTGGAACCTTCCTGAGTGGTATGAATACCGTCCCGCACTATCAGGCCAGGTTTACCCTCAAAAGTACTCCAATTATCTATAAAGCCCTCTTCATTTTCGGACCACCATTTGGACATCCAGCAGTTTAAGGACCATAGCCTGCTGTAAGCTACATCAACATGCCATATTGGGATGAGGCCACAGCATATTACAGCATCGGACATTGCCTTCGCTACTTTCCATACCTCTATAAAGTTACTCTTAGTAACCTCTGACTGACGAAGGCGTAATAACTCCAGCATCTCTAACTATATTAGAGAGCCTTTGCTCGCCTAAGAACATAAATGAAAACAACTTCTTATTCAATTCTGACAGCGGTCTACCTTATCTGTGGTCTGGACCTTAATTGGTGTTCGAAAAAAGTATAACTAAAATAACTAAACTGCTTCAAGAGGGAAAAAAGTAACACATCGAAATTAACATGAAATCCTTGAAATCAGAGGGAGAACGCTAGGTTAAAAACGCCGACAAGCAGTTGCCGACACGCAATTCAAATGCAGCAGCTGATGTCACACTGTTAACTGATTAATAACTGACAATCAAACATAATGATCAGAAAATTAACTAACTAACCATGTTGATTCCTTCATCCTCATTCTATTGCTTTGCTGTTTGTTTTGGTTTTCGCTGAGAGGGTTCTGTCTATAAATCTGTTTACTGCTATAAATCTTCTCTTTGTGTAGTTTTTCTATCTACTCAATAAAATAGTCACACAGTATGTCATTATCCAGTGTGGAAAATAAAGCTAATACATTGCTAGCATGGCTAGTTATATAATCTGATTGACTTCTTCACAACATATAGAATACATGTGTAAAGTTATTCAATAATATGAAGCTTTGTGTGTTTATATTTTGATCTAGAAATAAAGTATCACAATTTTTTTTATATTTTCCCTAAAACATCAATGTGTTAGCTAAGTGTGGAACTGATACTGGCCAGTCTAATTAGCATTATAGCTGTAGCATCAGTTTATTTTGTTTGTTAAGTCATGTTTATGTTCCTAATGAAAGTTTAAATGTTTGTTTGAGTATTTTCTCATCCTCAAAGCTGAAACGGCAAAGGAGATGAAGAAAGGCCACCTGTGTGTGTTTCATTACTCATCAAATTATTCCCCTCATGTGATTTTGACCTGATGACCTGATAATGGTAGAAATGGCGTCAGGTGCCAACATGGCATTATAGATAGTAGCAATCACAGACAGTTGGGGTTGCCAGAATGACGTTTTTCCTACCATCTCTTCAAATTTTAAAGGAAAAAATCAAAATACCTCAAATTTCTAATCATTATATTAAAATTTTTTAAATAGATAAATCTAAATCTTAATTTAATTTAGTATCAGTGCTGTCTAGATTGGATCAGATGTTTCATTCATTCACTCATTCATTTTCTTAGCCACTTAATCCTAATTAGGGTCGCAGGGAGGCTGGCCCCCATCTTAGCCGACTCTAGCCAAAGGCGGTGTACACCCTGATCAGCTTGCCAGACAACTGCAGGGCAAACACACATACAACCTCAGATGTTTCAGATGATGTCTATTGTTCCCCTAATATAAGTCTATTGATCCCCTAATATAAGTAAAGTCCCAATCTCAAAAAACCACACCTGAACCAGGTCCACACTATGCAGGTATTATAATATTACTAATATTACAGTCTCTCTGGTATTTTACTCACTGACAGGATTTATTCTGTATCTGTTTATATAGGTATTAGTAACTTCTAAATTTAAACTTTAGGTCAATTAATCAATCAACCAATCAATCAATCAATTAATTAATCAGTTAATCAATCAATTGAATAAATAAACAAATAAATAAATAAATAAATACATAAACAAATAAATAAATACATTTTCTTATTGAGACTTTGATATTTATCTTTTTCTTTACTTGGTATAAAAAAGCTGTGTGCACACAATTTCCTCTGGGATCAATAAGGTATTCTGATTTTGATTCTGATTATTATATCTGATTTTCTGAAGTATCCATTCTCACTTTTTAAAAAAATATAAATAATAAAAACATTCAGGCAATAAATAGTGTTAATGCTAAACACTTGGATGTAAACTCTTGGATTTTTTTTCCACCAAAAAAATTATCATTGAAGCAGAAGGACCATTATAGTGAACAGGAAGAAGATTTCAATGTCCAATCTGGCAACCTGACAGACTGACTGATATTTAAAATGAGATTTTTTGAATGAAACAGTGTGAGAGGATTTTAATCAGAGACTGTGATTACACTGTGAAGTGTTTCTCATCAAACTCTGAGTAACGATCCTAGAACAAAGTCTCTCAGACTCACACCTCTGTCTCTCTCTCTCTCTCTCTTACACACACACACACACACACACACACACACACACACACACACACACAGCATTACAGACTGGAGGGGTAAACAACATTATAATATAAACAAGATAAAATGATAAAAGTGAAATATTTTGGATTCAAATCTAAATTTGTTCTATTTTAAAAATTTTAAAGTTAAATCTTTAACATTATTTACAGTTATTAATCTGAGGCATGGTGTGAAGTGGTTTGTGTATAAAGCTGGTGATCCTGGAGATATCAGATGAGAGTAAAATGTCTCACATTTCATTAACCAGTAAATAAAATACAGTATACATATTTTCTGCCAGGTAAAAACACCAGGCAACATTTTCATTATTTACGCTGTGATGAGTAAATCTTTATTAATCTACTGTTGGAAATAACGGTTTTCCAAATTCCTGTTAGATCCCTACTTCAAGCCAGACAGGAGGAGTAGGAGGAGGAGTTCCTTGACCCTGCCATGCCCATTTCCCCCCACATCTGGTTTTGATCTGTCAGATTTTGGGAGGGTTTTTAAATCTTTCTAGAGGTTAGGATCTGGCAACCTTGTTAATGAATAGCTGTAGAGTACTTGGTACTTGGTACTGAAGTGTGGAGTTTGGAGTCTGACCTCGACTCAGATAAACAGAGCTGAAGTACAGATACCATCCTCTCTCTCTCTCTGTCTTTCTCTCTCTCTCTGTCTGTGGTCCTGCGGCTCGCTCCGTCTTCCCTTCAGCATGCGGGGACTCATTGTGTTTCTGCTTGGCTGTGCTGCCTGGTTCACAGCCCTCAGTCATGGTAAGGAGCATTTTAATTCCTTATACAGATGAAACCAGAAAGTGTTTTAGAGTGATAGTAGAGAGAGATATTGTCAGGGTTAAAGATATCAGTGCAGTGACCTCTGACCTCTGATAGGATACAGACATGTTTAAGGGTCCTGATGTATAATAACATATGTTGAATGTCATTTTATTTGTATTGAACTTCTGTTTTCTGTATAAATCTCTACAAGACACTCATTCATTCTGCACCTCACCACCAGTTAATGATTAAAAGCTGGGTTGAGAAATAAAGAGATAAACCTGAGTGTACAATCAGGATGGGTGTTGAACTCATAACCTTCTGATTACTACACAGGAAGGAAGATCTTTTTTAGAAGTAATGAGCTGTTATAGGAAACCGGACTTCTACACGGGAATACAGGCACTAATCCCAAATCACCCTCTATACCTATTGTACCACTTTGGGTGATTAAGGTGATTTTATTTAGGGAATATAGAGAACAAAATCCTAGATTGTCCATATAAAACATCTAGTACACTGCTTAGCATGCTTATACCATTATGTAAAATCCTATCCTATGTTTATATTTACAGCAACTCCTAGTGCAACTTTTGGTCTTTATATTCCATTATATTATACCATGAATAGAGCACATCTAGGGAGTAGGGAACAAAATCCTAATAAACACTAACTGCACTATTTAGGGAGATAAATATATAACTTTTGTATAATGGACAAAAGGTAAAACCAAATTCGATCCCTACTGGAAATATATAGTATTTATAAATATATTATATAAATCTTTCTAAATTGAAACACTTATTTAATACACTACACAGTGCACATATCTTGGGAATAAGGCCACCTGGGTTTCTAGTGAAAATATATTGTGGATCTGAATCTATCTGAGTTTATAAGAAAGAAATGTTATAGAGAAACCTTTTTAGACAGTTTCTTGTACATTGGTATCAAATGAATGGGTGGGTGCACAAACCTTTGACTGGTACTGAACCCTATCTAGTGCACTTGCAGCCGAGAACCTAAATAACTAAACTCAGGTACGGATTTACACAGACAACAAGTCAGGAGGCGTTTCAAAATGTGATGATGTCATTTACAATGATGTGAGTGATGATGAAATGTTAGATTGACACGTCAGTACAGATGAGTCCAATTGTGCCAGGGGAAGAGGGGGGAGACAGACAGACAGAGAGCAAAAGAGAAAGATAGGGAGAAAGCAAAAATTCAGAGAGGGGGGGGGAGAGAGAGATGGAGGGAGGGAGAAAGAAAGAGATGAAGGGAAAGAGAGTGAGAGATGAAGGGAAAGTAAGAGAGAGATGGAGGGAAAGTGAGAGAGGTAGTAAGAGATGAAGGGAAAGAAAGGGGGGAAAGAGAGAGTGAGAGAGATGGAGAGAGATTAAATTCTGAGGGGAAAAGCAATTTTTAAGTTTTTTATTACTTCAGTCATATTTTCATTATTTCAGCCGACTCTGGATAAGGGAAGGGTACACCACAAACAGCTTTACAGGGCATTAAAGGGCAATACACAAACATAAACATTCACACTTAGGTTTGATTTGGAACAGCCAAGTAACCTACGTTGCATATTTTTGGACTGTGGGAGGAAACCGGAGTACCTGGAGAAAACACATGCAAACTCCACACAGTATATGTAACTCCACACAGAAAGGCCCCGAGTCCGGGAATCGAACCCAGGACCTTCATGCTGTGAGGTGGACATGCTAACTACAGCACCACTGTACTGCCCAATTATTTTAATATATTTTTAGTTATTTCCTTTTAGTTATTTCTTTTTAATTATTATACATCTAACTGTTATCATGTTCTATTCTTCTGCATGTTTTAAAACATTTTACTTATTAATATTTGTCTTAAAAAATAAATTATGAAGATATTAAAATATTCTCACAGACACTGCAGCAACAAATAATCCTTTATATTCATCTTCACTGAATTTATCGTGATAGCATATTTAGAGTAGTATATCATATAATAAGACACTCATACGGCATGTGACAATATATACAGCATTTATTTATTTGTTTATGTTATAATAATAACAATAATGATAAAGTTATTATTTATCTGTGATTATTCAGTTGAGACTGGCTGAATGTATTGTGCTTCTCTACAAGTTCAGAGGATATAATAAATGATATGAAATATTTTACACAGTGCACTAAATGTTATTTACTGACCTGAATATCTGAATCCCCCTGAACGGAGGAGTGCAAACCGAAGATAAACATGTTTTGAATGGCTGTAAATCTGTGGTGTCAGTAGATTGTGTCCTGTTCTGATAACTATTTGTACTGAGTTGGTTATCTGAATGCCGGCAGAGATACAAGCATGCTATGACACGCAATGCGAGCGTAATAAAGCACTAATGTCAACTTATTTTCTCCCAAAGTTCAGTCAATAGGGCACATGACCATGCAGTGTTTTGGTGATGGTAAGGTCATGTATGCTAAAGTCAAGCTAAGGTCAAGGGGTCACATCCATGGAGTTCAACATTGATGAATGAGGCAGTGGTGGCCTGGTGGTAGTATGCTGGGTTACTGATCTGGTCAGGGGTTCAAACCCCACTATCACCGGGTTGTCACTGCCGTTCCCCCGGTGCAGCTAACTGAGTTATCAAAGGCCAGCCCTGCCACTCACTGTCTATGATGAGAGGCATGTAAAAGAACCATTGTTGACTTTCGTAAAGAGTAGGCTGTATTGCCTTAATAAATTTCTGTGACTATTTTATTTATTTGTACTTTTGAAAATTATTTATAATTAATAATACTATTTATTATTATTCTTATTTAACCCTTTATACTCTTTAAGAAAGTTTTGTGATACATTCATTTTATAAATTTTTAAATATTTGTTTATTAATAATGAAGATTGAAAGCGAGATAATAGTGAGACATTTATTTATTCATTCATTCATTCATTCATCTTCTTCCGCTTGTTCCGGGTTCGGGTCGCGGGGGCAGCAGCCTAAGCAGTGACTCCCAGACGTCCCTCTCCTCAGTCACTTCCTCTAGCATTTCCAGGGGGATGCCAAGGCGTCCCAGACCAGCCGAGAGATGTAGTCCCTCCAGCGTGTTCTGGGTCGGCCCCGGGGTCTCGTCCCGGTCGGACATGACCGAAACACCACACCAGGGAGGCGTTCGGGAGGCATTCTAATCAGATGCCCG
>JAOUQZ010005145.1:0-16074 GCA_028564935.1 Neosilurus hyrtlii
TATCTATCTATCTATCTATCTATCTATCTATCTATCTATCTATCTATCTCTCTATCTATCTATCTATCTATCTATCTGTCTGTCTGTCTTAAAATCAAGCATCGATCTAATTCATGTACTGTATGTATTGTATTGTTCCTGTTTACATTAAAACAAAGTAAAAAAAACATGACAAAACAAAAACAAATAAACAAGGAATGACACTACAAAGAGAGCTAACCGAGACAACAGTATTTACTTCCTAATTGAACAGACAGTGTTGCTTCCTGAAAAACAGTGCAGAGCCGAGAGGAATTAATCATAGTTGCGAGCTTTAGGACCTTACGTACTACAAGACATTTGGATGTTTTGTGCAGATTAAGAAATATTTTACAGCTCTTCAAACATAACAACTAAGCATATTCAGGAATTTCCATGGGAAGATGGTATCAGTAAATATTGTTTTAAAAAGAAATGCTTAGCTTATGTCAACAGAGGATAGGAGGTTGGAAAAACTAATGTGATGTGTTTACAGTAGAAAGCCATTAAGACCTTATAATCACTTGAGATTTGTCACTTTTGGGTTGATGTTGATAATAGATCAGCAGACTATCAAAGCAAACTAACCCAACTAGCTACATGCGCTCATCAGAGGCATTCTTCTAATCTTCAGATATCTTCTTAATGCGTCTATACTTATTTAGCAAAAGGTCGTATATGACAGCGTAAGAAGAAAACATGGTTAAAGGTGTTTTTTCTTCTTAAATCTTTCATATTAATGCCTCAAACAGTCTAATTGTGAGTGACTAAAATTATAAATAAAAAAAAAAGTTGGACCTCACACGCCATAGGATAGGTGTAAACAATCATAGACACAATGGTTTGGATTTGCTGCTTTACCATCCGTGTCCTACCTGACTTTCGAAGGATTGAGAAAACCTCTGTATGTCACTTGTTGTTGCTGTCACTTGCCAGCAGTGCCTGGTGTGGAGAATGACAGCTCGGTGCCATGCACGTACATGAAAAATGAATGGTCACCTGTCACTTGCTAGAGTGAAAGTAGAGTTAGATAATGAGAACACACACACACACACACCACATTGACACTTTGAAGTATGAACAACAGCTTCAATTCCAGAAGCATATTTTGTTATAAAGCATTTCAACAGTATGTCCCATTACCCCTGATCTGCATTTCTAGGTTCTTCAGTTATTTTGAAGTATTATGTGAAATCATGAAGAATTTCTGATATGACTCTGACTGATGTAACATCCTCTCTGAAAGTTGTTATCCTAAAGCTCTGTCACATTTCTGTTAGAACACACACACACACACACACACACACACTGACACAGACATACACACACACACAAAAAGAATCAGATGTTCCATTTAACTGCCCTCGCTCACGTAGGCCATTAAGTGATACTGATAGCATCGCTCCTGTTACTGAAGTGTTTACAACAACTGATTTTGTTAAACGTATCTTGCTGCTGGTTAATGAGAAGTCCTTGTGTAACCCTTTCTCCCAACAGGCATCTAAGAGTCTCACTTTACTCTCATGTGTCTGGCCGAGTCATCAGTGCAAAGGACAGATAAGTTAATCTAAAGGTTCCTGGAGGGGCTCCACATTGGTGTGTCTTCAGCCAAATAAAATGTCTGTGTCACAAAACCTCTTCAGCTCTAAACAAGAAGCTTGTCTAAAATTTTAGGAAGTGGACTTAGACATGCAAATGACAAAAGTAGACAGCAGAACGTAATTAAGCAAAGAAGCAAATTATGTGCAGACATCAGCACCATGTTCTCCGGAGCCTATAACATATGTCTGCCAAAACGGTTTAGCTGTTCCCACAGGTTACTGATGGTCAAATTGCAGCTTTTATACTCATGCGATGTCTAAGACTGTTAATGAAAAAGTGCTTGGAAGGACATACATGGATTGAAACACATTACTGTCTAACACTGTTAAAGCCAGGTATGTAACCTCTCCCAGAAATGAAAGATAATGCATTAAAACTTGGGATTCATGGTAGTGTAGTGGTAACCACTGAAAAATTACAGATCTGGGTTTGACCCTCATGGCTGATTGGGACCTTTCTGTGTGGAGTTTGCTTGTCCTCCCTGTACTTGTCTGGGTTTCCTCTGGGTGCACTAGTTTCCTCCTACAGTCCAAAGACATGAGGTGGATTGGCGACCTGTTCAGGGTGTACCCTGCATCTCAATCAAAGACAACTTGGATTGGCTCCTGCTTCCTCAAGACACCGTCAGAGAAGAAGGGATGTTGGGTGGTGTTACACAGGGCACCACGCATTTGTGCAGTAATGCACGATTTCTGCAGGACCTAGGGACATCGGTGTAGGTACTTCACTTTGGTTAGTGTGTGCTGCTGTTGAATAGGGCATGGTTTGATGTGTTTGGAACTGCAGTATGGGTGGCATAGTGTTTAGCATGTCCACCTCACAGAGAGTGAGTCCCTGTAGTGTTTCTGTGTGGAGTTTGCATCCTTGCGTGGGTTTTCTTCGGGTACTCTGGTTTCCTCCCACAATCCAAAGACATGCACATGGGCTGTTCTGAATTGCTCCTGGATGTGAATGTGAGAGTAAATGGTTGTGTGTGTGTTGGCCCTGCCGGTCTGGCGAGCTGTTCAGGGTGTTCCCTGCCTTTGCCCAGTGTCAGCTGAAAGTGGCTCCAGCCTTCCTGCATTCCTAGTGGGATTAAGCATTTTGGCAAATAAATGAATCATATTGTTTAAATTTGGGATCAGATTTGGAGTGGACAATACTAATGTTCGCATGAGCACAAAGCTGCACTAGATAAGAAATTGTGGATGCACAAAACAAATGAACAAAGAATTCAATTTTAACCTCATTCTGTACATTGTTGTTTTAATAGAGCCTGTTAAGGACCCTCATGGTATTCAGGTGACAGTTGGGTACACAATGGCAACCCTCTGTTTAAGCGTTAATGGTAAGCCACAGGTAGTCTAGCCTTGTAGGTAGATCCAGAGCTCTGCTTCCAGCCATCTGTCTATCTGCTATTACTGGCTGAGGACGACTGAGAGAACAGAGGAAATGGGAAACGGAGATTGGGAACGAAGGTAGATTTAAAAAGAAATTAAAAAGATAGGATTGAAGGAACAGAATACAGAGACAAAGTGAAAAAAAAACAACTAGCAGTCCAAACAGACATAAATGGAGAGAGAAAAGGAGAAGGGATGAAATGACCCCAGTATGTGAAATATACCCCAGCTGTCACTCACATCCCTAAGGACCACCATCCACCACCTGGACATCTTTCCCACACTCCACATCAAACCCCACCCAACAAGGGTCACCCGTTGCTTTAGTCGTGTAACTGTTTCTCATCACTGGAGTGTAGCAACATGAGATCAGTGGTTATACTCTGTTTAAAGCAAGTACTAAATCTATAAATTCTTTTGTATTAAGCACCAAAGATCAACATCTGAGATTTAATAATAAAAAAAAAAAAAGATTATGTATTTTAGATAGCTTTTACACAATAAGTTTTCGTTTAATTTTACTTTTTAAGCTAAGAACATTAGCAAATTCAGTATCAGGTCTTCAGATCTTTGAATGTTAGCAACATGGAGTTAACCTCATGGTGATTCATGGGAGAACCTCAGTCTCTTAGTGCTCATGCGCGACCATGCATACAAATAGCTAGTCTCTCTCTGGTGGAGGGGGTTCCAGGGGGTGCCCACATGCTCCAGTTCAGCAATAGCACTCTTCGTTCATTCACGTGCGTTATCACTCAAATTGTTATAATCTGGAGACAGGAGACAACTGATTGGTCCAAAATGCCGAAAAATGGAACTTACTATTTAAATATTCTGTTAATTTTCTAGCTCATAGGTCACTGACTGGCTGACCATGATACAGACCCAACAATTCTATTTTAGAAAATATATGAACCAGCTAGGATTCTTTAGCAGATTGCTTATGTATTCATATGTATTTATTTTATATAAATTATTTATCTCAGGACAACGTATCAAGCGGGATGGCATGGTGGCGTAGTGGTTAGCATGTCTGCCTCACAGCAAGATAGTCCTGGGAGTCAAGGTGTTTCTGTATGGAATTGGCATGTTTGCATGTTCTCCCTGTGCTTGTGTGGGTTTCCTCCAGGTACTTCGGTTTTCTCCTACAGTCCATAGACACGCAAATTAGGCTAATTGGCTGTTCCAAATTGCACCTAGGTGTTGGGTTAGAATGTGAATAGTTGGGTGTGTTGCCCTGCGATGGTGAGAGCTGTTTGATATGTACCCTGTCTGTGGACTGAGAGGCTCCAGCCTTCCATTGACCCTAGTGGTATGTTTAAGCGGTTTGGCAAATAAGTGAGTGAGTCAGCTTATCAAGCCCGAAACTTACTGTGGCAAGAAATAATAGGTCAGGAAAAAGAAAGCGTTTTTCACCAACATTCGATTATCTTTGGTCTTGTTTGTGTGAAAAAAATGTCCATGGCAAAAGCAGAATATCAAAAGGAAAAATGTTTTTGTTCTTTTTTCTTTTGTGTCTGTGGCCCTAGTGAGAAAAGGTAATTAGAAGCATCACCAGAAAATAAAGCAGAGCCATTCGGAATTGTCTCATTTATAGCATTAAAAGGTAACTGTGCTTAGCATTCAGTGCTGTTAGTTTCTTGTCCAGACCTTTGTAAGAAAGACATGTGTAAGGCATTTGATGTAAGTGAATCTTTTGAAATCGAACCCACTGCTTTAGTCACTGATGTTTCTTGGAGTACTTTTGGCTCAACTGGATGCAAAGAAAACTGCGCTCATTACCTCCTCCAAGGAGGTTAGGTTTTACAAGTGGTTTGTTTGGTAGTAGGATTACGTAGAAAGCTATGTGTGGATTTCCATGAAATTTCTACCACAGGTGGAGCTTTGGACAAGGAAGATCTGGAACAAATTCTGGATCCAAGACGTTTTTAAATGATTCTGACATTGTGAGAAAGGATGATTTTTGGAAGTGTGGTATTACACTAGGTAATTGGGGTTGTGTGTGTGTGTGTGTGTGTGTGTGTGTGTGTGTGTGTGTGTGTGTGTGTGTGTGTGTGTGTGTTTTCATTTTCATATACTTTAAAAAATAGCTCTTTCTATTTATATAGTGCTTTTGATAATGGACATAGTCATTGACAGTCCAGACAGATTTATGTCCTTCATGAATCAGAGGCGGCAGTGGCAAGGAAAATTTCTCAGAGACAATATGAGGAAGAAATGTTTAGACATTAAAGAGGAAGCAGACTCAGAAGGAGTCCATCCTCTTCTCAGGAACAACCAGATAGTACACAGTAAATTCCTTAGTTCTAAATTAATCCTCAGAGTGTTTATCTGAGTGAACTGGACATATATAAGTACTGTACTGTAGGGTATTAATTCAACCGTGAGGTTTTTGCGATGTAGGAATACTGTTGCACTCTTTTGTAACTGTATTTTACAAGTACTTCTAAATCCATTGAAAGGATCATCATTACGAGTATCAAGGTCCATTTTTAAAAAATTCACTTGGTTTTAGAGTTACATAAATTTTTGGTATGGGAAGCATGTGAAGATATCAATTGAAAAATGGATGAAAATGTGGCATGAACTGTATTTTCAGTAAGTAAAATATTCAGGCTTTGCAAATGAAATATCATATCTTTTTCCATCCATAAACATCTCACAGTAAACTTTACACTATCCACATGGAGCTCTCCTCACAGAATCCAGTGATTCTGAGTTATACCAAGCTCCTAACAGAAGTAGACCTTCAGGATGGGCGTGGCAGGGCAGAAGGGGTCAGGGTAAGGTATCTGTGGTTTATCTTTTTCCACTTTATCCTTTATTAGAGCCATGGGGAGGCTGTAGCCTATCACAGCCTACTCTAGGCGAAGACAGAGTACACCCTGAACAGCGTGCCAGACCATCGCGGGGCCAGCACAGACACACAACCATTTATACTTACAATCAAGAATATCCAATTAGGCTCATGTGCATGTCTTTGGATGGTGGGAGGAAACCAGTGTACATGGAGGAAACCCACACAAGCATGCAAACTCCACACACTCGAACCCTGGATCTTGCCTTGAGGTGGACATGCTTGTAGTACTTGTAGACTTTCCTTTGTTAAGAAGACTGTCCTTCCATGTTATTTTGAATACTTTCAGCATAGTTACTTCTGTTAAGGAGGTGATGTTTTACCATTAATTCTGGAGAATGATCCAGCTCAATTTGTCTTTTTTAAAGGATTCTTTAACATTGTGAGGTAGGACAAATTTTGGAAAGTGTGGTATTGCGGCAGACCCAGCAATGGGTGTTGTGTACTTTCTATTTTTTTCCCAGCTTGGCGGAGGTTTGCACTCTCCAAGGGCTCTTGTTTAGATTCCATTTACATTTTAAAGTACGTCTTGAACCATCTGTTTTAAAGGGCCATTATACCAGGTGTGAAATTTTATTTAATTTTAATGAGTTCATCATTTACCTATAGGTTTTTTTTCCTGTATTATCATCTGTTAATTTTTTGTGTATCTGTTAATCTCTCTGTAGTCACACATTTCTGCAGTGTAATCAGATATACTGTATCATATCAGGTGCTTGTTGTTAATGAGGCTTGTATGTGTGTGTGTGTGTGTGTGTGTGTGTGTGTGTGTGTGTGTGTGTGTGTGTGTGAGAGAGAGAGAGAGAGAGAGAGAGAGAGAGAGAGGAAGAGAGAGAGAGAAAGCTGTTTCTTGTAGTCTGATAAGGCATAAATGGAAGCTTGCTAAATGAGGACTGAGATGTCTTGTTCTGGATGATGAATAGTAAAGTTGTACTGAATTTAAAGAAGCGTATTCAGAGTTTTGGTATATATTATTTCCCCATATACATATTACCTTTCATGTTATGATGTTACCAGTTATGATTGTTCGTATTAATTATATGTTTATTTTTTCTGATAAGCATGAGGTTATTTGCATGCATGTAACCCATCACATCACATGCACAGTATCCAATCATAATGGCATTTGAAACTTAGTTGGTTGGAGTCTTCTGGCCAGCTGTGAATGAGAATACACCTATTACTTTGGAGTCAGCTAGTGCTCCTTTTTTATTGGTCTTCAGAAGATATTGAGGTTACAAAATGGTATTTTTGTATTCTCTCACTTTATTTTTAGTAGCCGTCCTAAACATTAACTATCCAAGATTTTACTTCATAAGATATACAAACCATTATAAAACTTGTATAAATGTTAGATTCTTTATTTGCTTGCTCAAATAGAGCTGCTTTCAGAATTTGGCTGATTGGTGATTTTGCTCGACCAACTTATTCAACATACTGTATATGGGGTGCTAAGCAACAGATACTTTGTGTAAGAGAAGACAATTATAAGAGATTAGATCATACTTTAAGATATACATTAGGTTAGCAGTTGATTATTAGGTGAAATTAACTGGATTAATAGTTCCAAAGGTTGTGTAAACAATTGTTTAACTGATATATTTAAATTGCCCCCAAAAAGCAAACAATTACACACCCACTACTCACTCATTTGCGGAACCGATTAATCCTACTTGGGTGCCTATCTCAGCCGATACTGGGTGAAGGCAGGGAACACCCTGAGCAGCTCGCCGACCCCATTGCACTTACACCTAAGGACAATTTGGAACAGCCAATTAGCCTAATATGCATGTCTTTGGACTGTGGGAGGAAACCCATGCCAGCATGGGGAGAACATGCAAACCTCACACAGAAATGACCAAGCCCAGGACCCGAACCCAGGACCTTCTTGCTGTGAGGTGGATGGACCCACAAATTACACCGTACATTGAATTTTGTGATTCTGGGCAATTGGAAAAACAGCTTAAGCACTGGGCTCTTAAATCACTCCAAAACAATAGCATGGTATGTTTCCCATCCAGTAGGGTAAGGAAGGACTCTTCTTTCTTTTCCTTACCAACATTGGTCATTTCATGGAAAGTATGATGTATGACACATCGTGGAGCTCAGTTTCAGCTGCTGTGTTTATCACATTTTAATGAGTACAATCCCACTGGAAACACCCTCATCACAATTACATAAAAATACAGAAGCTGGAAATTCCACTGGGGCATCTTTTCAACAGTTTCATTAACCAAGATCTTATCGAGTTGTCAACAGCCCATTCTAAGCAATTTCCATTCAGGAAACGAAAATACATCAGCAGGACAAAGTCGGTGTCATCAAAATACACAAGTGCTGCCCGACATCTGATCTGTCTGTCACTGCGGTCTCATCAGCAATTTGTGAGCAGTTTCTGTTGTTGAGTAAGTACATCTTTTTACACTCTTTCACACCACAAACTCACTTATTAACAAGCTAGTGAAATACAGCATGGTCACTGTTAATATGCTTTTACTAGTGCCTCATTAAAGCAAACTACACACAGGGTAGTCCTTTACACCAGTTCATAAAACTCACAATGAAACTGTCCTGGCAAATTAGCTTTTTTAATTCCATATGTTATTCTTTCATATCTGACCTGGAATTATACAAAGATTTATTATTTATTTGGTTTAGAAACACTCAGATGAGGCCTTTTAGTATATACTGAGCTTACGTCAGTATCACCAAAGCATGCAGCAGAAGGCTGACTTGATGCACGGAAGGCTTTTGCACTTGTTTATGATAGTTTAATCTAATTCTAATTGCATTTTATGTCCAATAGCTTCATTAAGTATTTCTAAACGATACCCCTACGAGCCAGAAGACATTCTTTGTGAAGCAGTACTCAAAATTCAGTAGCAGTACTATTAATTAGTCAGTATTATCTGTACCGTTAGATCGGGTGACTAGGGGTAATTAGGGACAAAATTCCGGAAGTTTTTTTTTTTTTTGTTAAGAAAAGGAGGGGATATGATCAAGAGAGAAAAATGATACTTGTTATGGTGATGTTACCTTTAATTTCCTGTAGTAAAAGAATCTGAGTATCTAAATTGAAAAGAGATATTGCGTGTGGTTATAACGTGTGGTTTCGGATCTAAAATTCAAAGGTGGTGAAAACTTTGTGTGTGTAGAGAAAATAGCTGCGTGTATATAAATGGTTTTTCCAGCAGAGCCTCTGCCAACCTACTGGGGAGACGTCCCCGGCATCGAAAAACTTCCATGGTATTAGGGTTTTCAAAGAACGAGTTTTCTTACTGACAGGAAAAAACTGGTAACGAGTGGGGTAATTAGGGACAGTCTGATATCATGCCATGCATATATAAACACAAACCTGGGGTTCAGAGACGTCATCAGTACTCAACAATTTTGTATCCACACTGGTCCCAGCAGAGTTTGTGTTAATTCAGTTAAGGTGCTTTTTCAAGCAGAAAGTACTCTTTTGTCTTGAACATAAGATGATGTGCAATTTATTGTTGCATTTTTTGTTATACTTTTATTCTTCACATTTCTTAGACTGATATAAAATCTCTAGAAACTTTGAGAAAAGGTTTTTATAAACTTATATGCACAGTAATGTTATAGTGCTATTTTAAGCAGGAGTGCTGCTATAAAAATCAATTGTTTTAAACTTAATATGATGCTCCAGTTTATTGTGGTGTAATTTTACTGTGTTTATGAAATTTTTTTTTTCAGTTTTTAGAAAGTTTTGAAAAGTTGCCAATTTTGGTTAACTTTAAATACATGTAAGAGATGTATTAGACTGGGGTTTTTTTCTTTTGGAGGTCGTTCCTTTTTAATTTTTTATTATTTTTTTTAAACACCCTGAGTGTCCCTAATAACCCCCTATGTAAATGAGTGTGGGCACAATTTCCATAACAAGTTTATGTCCCCAATAACCCCATCAGTGGGGTAATAAGGGACAGGCAAAAGGGACAGGCATTTTAAAAAATGGTTAAACTGAACCTTCAGGAAAAAGTCACTAATGAAAAGTAAAGAAGGCATCAAGGGCCAACATTTAACTGCAAAAATATTACTGTAACAAAAATAATGTGGGAGTTAGAGTATAAAATTGTTAAAAACCATCCCTTATCTTATGGTAATCTATTACACTCATGTATGTATGTAGGTATATTTGAAAGTTTTGTTTTCAGAAGGAAATTATAGAACAAAGTGGACATTTAGGTTCCAGTTTTGAATCTTATGGTCAGCTGGATCTTTTTTTGTATTTTACAGATGTGGGTTTCCTGTGGGTGATCTGGTTTCCTCCCACAGTTCAAAGGCATGCCAAATAGCTTACCTGGCTCCCTTAATTTGCACGTAAGTATGAATATGACCGTGAATCGTAATTTGTCTCTGTGTCCAGGGTATATGAAGTCAACTGAGATTGGTTCCATCACACACACTGAAGTACACCCCAAAGCATGTCCTGACATCCTTGCATACCACAGAAATTTGATAAGGTTCATTTTCATCATAAATGACACATTGTTTTTAACAGTTTAAAGTTGTATTTAATATTGTTGAACACCTGCAAAACATGTTAGTTCCTGGAATTACTTAATTTAAAACAGCACTACTTTAGCTCTGCATTTAAGTTAAAACAAACAATCAGAAATATGCAGCTTGACCGAGAGACCTGAAAACAGAAAAGCCCTCCTTCCTGAATACTTTGCCATGGTTGAAAAATTGATGACTTATATAGAGTTAACACTATTCAAGTCTATGTGAATGAGCTGTTACTGTAGAAATGAAATGAGAGTGAGTGCATTAAAACAGGTTTTTAATTACAGTCACAAATACTGTGAGAGATGCACATGTGGAAAATTCAGTCAGATTTTAGAATTCAACACTATGATACCACAACTATTAGTATATGATATACAGGCATGGCGTAACCCGATTGGCTAGCTATCTTGGGATAATGGCCATTATTTATTAAAAATATTTTCTCATTTCTAATTGGTGGAAAGCCACCAGCTAATTCTTTGTGTTCTTCTATGAACTGACTTATTCCAACATGACTGGATAAGTTGCACCATTGACAGTCACATGCAAATATTCCATAGCTGCCCTGTTTCCAGACTTAAGACCTGCTCAATCGCACAACAAGCTGAATAGCATAATAACTACCCAGCAGCACTTCTTGCTGACTCACAGCAACTGCGATATGCCTTCCTCTGGATGCCTTCATTTGGCCATACAGCACTGACACTCACCGCAAGCATAACTAGGTAGCTAAAAGCCTGTTCCTTGCAAGAAGCCTATAATGACGCATTTGGTGGAAAAAAAAGGCTAATTCTTGAACAAAAAAAATTATAAAAAAAAATCATTATTTTCAAACTTTGAAAAGTACTATAAGGAAGAGTGTGTGTGCCTTTAAAAATGTATAAATTGACCATCAATACCTAATTTTAGTTTGCTTTCCTTATGTTTCCGTTTAGTATGCACTACAGCACTTATCTTATTCTTAGTAAATAATACCCTCGGCATTCCATCTCAGGGTCTATTCACAGATATTCAATGATCCTGATGCGAATAATACATAACATATTCAATACAGGATACACACCATGGTGTATAACAAAGTATAATAAATTTTATGTTTATTTACATCATCATTAAACATTGAACAGACACATTCATCATTCATCCGAACGAACACTGACAACATGAAATGTTTTATTATCATAACTTAAAAGACGGTAAACTAATAGAGGTTTTCATATTGACACCACGTATACATACCAATTACATACTCTAATCAACTAAAGCTAAACAAATATCACTGAGGCCCCCTTGAGGACCAAGTGCAAACTGCAAAATCAAAAACGTTGCATTACATGCTGTGAAAGACTATTAAAGAACAGCTCCAGGTTTTCATAGTGGTGTGTTACACAAAAGACTCACAGGCCCTCACATTGTGCCATAGGATTAGAGACAAAGATATAAACATTTTAAATTAGTTATGAAGCAGCAGTACTCTGTGTTATTACTAGACATTAGCGCTTTATAACATTTTTCATTCTGCTGATGTGCTTGTACTTTAGAAGGTATTTGAAAAAATATATAAATAAATTTGGTGACTCTGATAATGGATATTTATAATTAATTCTGCTGTTGGAAAATTGTATAAAGATGATTTATTGTGGCTTCTTCATGTTCTCTATTTTAATATAATTTTATTGCAAATCACATTCAGCAGGTGCAGTAAGGTCCTTAATGAGCAGAATCTTCTATGTATGTAATGTGCCCTCCATCTGAAACAAAAATCTCATTTTAGAAAGACAAGTCACCCATGCACATAGCACCAATAGATATCGAGCAACAAATGCTGGAAGAGATTATGTTTAACATTAACACTCGTACTATTGCAAGTAAACATCTTCATAAGACATAGAATGATTCAGTATTTTTCTCCTGTGTTATTTTAAACATGGTTATTATTATTATTATTATTATTATTATTATTATTATTATTATTATCTAAAGTACTGACTTGCAATGAATAGTCTAGTTCACAAAAGAAATTATTAATATTATTATTGTTATTACAATAACAACACAAGGAGGAAGATAATGAAATTGGATCATGCTGCTGCTATACTATACGCTAATTTATGCTTTATGGTCCATGTTCTGTATACTTGTTTTCTTGCATTTTAATTGCCCTGTGCATACTATTTTGTGCATTTTTGCGCAATGGGGGGGAATAGAGTCATCAGTATGTCCATTTGTCTGTCCGTCCGTCTGCCTGTAATCATTTAAATTCTGGGCCAGAACTCGGAGGTAGTTTGAGATTTCTTCATCAAACTTGGCAGTTACATCTACTGGGCAGTATAAATGTGCCTTTTAATATTTTGGGATTTCTGCAATGAATTTTCCTGACATGTGGAGGCCAAGGGTATATGAGGATTGGCTCTTGTTTTGTCCTATAGTCGTCTAACACTCTTGTGTATTTGGACTTCATGTAGTTTTATGAATTGTTATGTTTTTGCACCATGGATTTCATACACTCTATATTTTGTTTGAGCACCTATAGCTTTGATTACAGAGTGTAATCTCCACGGCATCATTGCTTCAATTCGTCAGGTCGTGTCACAGTAACATGAACTTATTGCGCCAGTAATTGCAGGTAGAATAATACAAATAATTATACAAATGAATCCATTCATTCATTCATTTTCTGAACCGCTTAATCCTAATTAGGGTTGCGGGGAGACTGGCGTCCATCTCAGCCGACTCTGGGCGAGGGCAGAGTACACCCTGGACAGCTCGCCAGGCCATCACAGGTATACAAATAAATTATACAAATAATTTAATATTAATCTCTAAAATATAGTCTTTTTTTTCTCTCAATGGCAAGGGTGGAATGACTTTTTTGGGGCTGTTTCATCCCAACCTTTCACTGGCTGTATAAATTTTGTCATAAAATGTGATATTTTGGCTGTATATTATTTGGTTGTATATTTTTAACTATGATTTATGTGGTGCTATGCAACAAATATTTTATTATAGTCATAATTATTAGTTTATTGTATCTGCCTGTGACAAAGTAATAAAAAAAATTGTACTGGCACCACAGAGTCCTGAGATTAAGCTTTTGACTTAAAGTCTTTAACTTTGGGATGTGCCAGAGATGGAATTTAAGATTTGGTAAAAAATTAACCCAACTCTGGATAGAAATAAACATTATAATGTTGATTAAGTTTGTTGAGACAGTGCCATGGCGATTTTGCACTGTAATCAAGGCTAAAGGCTGTCCCAAAAAAATTACAGTGCACAATTTTTTTTTTGGCAGTTTGATAACAATTGTACAATTTATAAGCTACACAGGTATACTGAATAATGAAGCCACTGATTGTGAAAATAGCAATGAAGCAAGAAGTAATATATTCACAGCCAGATGAATAATTAAAGGAAGTTGGTGGTGAAATGAATTTTTTTTCAAAATTTAATTGATAAATTGAATGAGAAGGATACCTTCTCTAAGACTTGGGTGCCTGAATTTATTCACATCAATATTTTTAATTATTTAAGTGAGTGTCCCCCACTAAAGCACAGTCAAAAGACACACAGCAAATTTCTTTACCATACAAGGATTGGGTAGGTTACATGGGGCATCAAATATGTGCAATAAGTAAATTCTTTGGGAACTAGGTAGCTTCAAGTACTTTGCTGTGGTGTGTGCTTCAGTCGACTCAGATATGGTTTCATTTGGTCAGCGCTTGGACAGTGTTATGATTACAATGTGAACGATTTCATTTAAAGGTAAATTAAAGGACCTTAAAGACAATCACATATAAGGTATCTAAAAAAAAAACCTCCTTCAGTTCTAACATATTTAACACATTTAACACATCACTGCAGGACAGAAATGTTTAATTACAGGATAAAGTTCAACTGCCAGGATACCTGTGTCACCGATTTGCAGGTGGAACAAACAGACCTAATAATCATCCAATTATCCTGTCAGGGTCACAGTGTTCACAGCCTGTCCTGAGCATGAGGCAGGAATACATGCTGGAGAGCCCACCAGTTTATCTCAGGGCACTATACACACATTTGCAGACAAACCTCACACTAAACCTACTGGAATATTTTTGGAAAATGGGAGGAAACCCAGTACTCCAGAGGGAAGCCAATGGGCACAATGCCTCCACAATGACACATGCAACTTCCAAAATAATTGGCAGACCAGCAGGCCAGGTGACTCCTCATCAAGCTGGGTATTGGAATTGAGTGTATGCAAAACTACAGTGAAATTGTTTCTATATACTACTTGATTTTCCTAAAATGATTTTGATTGATTTTACATTTGGATAATTGGATATTAGGTGTAAATGTGAGGGTGAATGGTTGCTTGTGTTTCACTGGGATCATCTGACGAGCTGTTTATGGTGTACCCCACCTTTGCCTGGAGTCAGCTGGGAGAGGCTCCAGCCTCCCTGTGACCCCAGTAAAGGATAAAGTGGTTCAGAAAACGAGATGAAATGAAGTAAGATGTGTCTACATATAATTTTTAGTAAATGAACCTGGTGCAGTTTGTGACCCCAGGGTAAAAAGGTTCCATCTGGATTAAGAATGAATGAGAGCAATCTTAACTCATGTAGCAGTAAACCTAAGAAGCTGGAGAAATATGAGAGAATGAAAGAGGAACTAAAGTCATTGTGAATATCTCAAAACAAATGGTTTCCCTTTAGATTAGAGGAGCACATGGCTCTATTATTGCAAAACTGGAAGAGTTGCACCAATCATCAATATTACATAAGAAATAGTAAAGAAACATAGCTAAAAGAATGCTAACTGCACACGATGCACTTCCTTTTGAAAAACTTCTACATTTCATAACTATATCATGAGGAGCCAGCTGGCTTTAAGTACACTTCAGCTTCCACATTACTACCACTGGGTACACTGGCTGCCTTTTAAGCTCCATTCTGACTAAAAAGTCCTTTAAATTTCTGAATAGTTTAGGTGTATATTGCTGTTATCCTAAAGCACTGTTTCCCAAACACTTCATTCTACTGAGACGTTGACCTAGGGTTAATCTTCCACCTTAAATATTGAGATATTGCAAATAGAAAATAGAAAGTAGCCTACAAAAAGAAAAAATGATTATGATGATTGTTGTTGATGTTATTATTGCTGTTGTTGTTCTCTGGATTTTTTTTCTCAGCCCTTTGTTCATTCATTCATTCAATTTCTGAACTGCTTAACGGGCTGGTGCCCATCTCAGCCAACTATGGGTGAGGGCAGAGTACACCCTGGACAGCTCGCCAGGCCATCGCAGGGCAGAAACACGCTGACGGCAACTCAATGGCCTACTCTTTAGGAAAGTCCGCAATGCCTCTCACCATAGACACTGAGAGACATGGCTGGCCTTTGATAACCCCCAACCTTCGTATGAGTAAGCCAGAACCCTACCACCAATACTGCCCCACCCTTTGTACCCTGCACCCTATTCCTGCACCCTACCTAAGGGGGTAAAAAAAATCTAAACAAACAAACAAACAAACAAATAAATAAATAAGTGCGTGAGTGAATGAATGAATGAATGAACGAGTAAAAAAAAAATAGCTGGTTCCAGCCTAATCTGACACACACACATGTGCACACACACACATGTGCACACACACACACACACACACACACACACACACACACACACACACACACACACACACACACACACACACA
>JAOUQZ010005202.1:0-16073 GCA_028564935.1 Neosilurus hyrtlii
ACACACACACACACACACACACACACACACACACACACACACACACACACACACACACACACACATATATATATAGTGGAACATAAAATGAGTGGAGTGAATGGAAGGTTTGATGGATATGGGGTTGGATGGATGGATGAGTATGGGACAGATCAATGGATGGATGGATATGGGGTTGAATGGATGGATGGGTATGGGGATGGATGGATGGGTATAGAATGGATGGATGGATGAGTATGGGATAAATGAATGGATGGATATGGGGTTGAATGGATAGATGGGTATAGAATGGATGCATGGATGAGTATGGGATGGATGGAATGATGGATGTATATGAGGTTGGTTGGAAGGATGAGTATGGGACAGATGAATGGATATGGGGTTGGCTGGATGAGTATGGGATGAATGGAAGGATGGATGGATATGGGGTTGGTTGGAAGGATGAGAATGGGATAGATGAATGGATGGATGGATATGGGATAGATGGATGGATGGATGGATGGATATGGGGTTGTATGGATGGATGGATATGGGATAGATGGATGGATGGATGGATATGGGGTTGTATGGATGGATGGGTATGGGATAGATGGATGGAGGGATGGATGGAGGTTGGATGGATCGATCGGTGGATGGGTATGGGGTTGGATGGATGGATGGATGGATATGGGGTCGGGTGGATGAATGGATATGGGATAGATGAATGGATCAATGGGTATGGGATAGATGGATGGAGGGGTGGATATGAGGTTGGATGGATGGATCGGTGGATGGATATGGGGTCGGATGCATGGAAGGATGGATGGGTAGGTATGGGATTGAAAGCATAGATGGATACAACAGAGAGTTCTTTCAACCTTCCAGCCAGCCGGGTGAATCGTCCAGCTTCATATCCACACGATCACCTTCACTCAGGTGACGAGAGATGACTGGATGATTCCCTTTGAAGTCTGCCGTCGTGGCAATGTAAAGTTCTCCACCTAAACACACACGCACGTGCACACACACACACACACACAGGCATGACGCAGTTTCATATATAAACTGAAAAGTCGTGCAGAAACAGTGAGGTCTGAGAGAGGTAACATCCTGATGTATTAAAGGAAAGTCAACACAAAGTCACATGATGGACGTAAACTCAAGCTTGTTTCTTTTCTTGTTAAGTCACGTTGATGTTCATGTACACAATTCAGACAAACAAAAAGGTCTTACCCACAGTAATGGCGGTGTTTTTCTGGTATGGGTTGTACGGGCAGCGACCTCGGCCCTCCTCGGGTTTACCGCTGGGACTCGCGGCCAGAGAGAACTGCTCGGAGCTCTGACGCAGCGTCACAACAACATAAATCACGATTAAAAACTTAAACCACTGCACAGCAATGTAAACTATCTACACAACATTAATGTGTTAATAAAGCTTCACTCGTACACGCAAGTCTTAAGAGACACTCAGAGAGACGTAGAGAACAGGCGCTGGAGGTCTGCGAGAGAGAGAGAAAAAAAAGTGTAAAGTGCATTCTTACGATGTAGCTGCAGACAGGACTGAAGGCAAACGTTCCACACGCAAACATGTGGGTGGAGTTCAGAACCTGCAGCACTCGCACAAAGTTTGGACAGTCAGCCTGGAGGGACACATACAGAAAGTCCTTTAATATGATGTATTTATACAACATCATGAGATCTGATGTCACTCCTGAACTGATCCCGTCACCCATCCCCTGTTACCTTATTCGTGCCCTTCATGGCACATTTGTTCAGATCCGTGTCCGTGGGAGACCAGTCAATCTAAAAGAGGACAGAATGATAAGATTGATAAGAGTGGTGGCTTAGTACTTAAAGCTATGGGTTACTTATCAGAGGGTCGGCGGTTCAAGCCCCGGTACCACCAAGCTGATACTGCTGAGCCCTTGAGTAAGGCCCTTAACCCTTAATTGTACCTGTGGCAAGGTAAATATGGTACATATCAAAATGTGTTGTCACTGGTCACATGATCAAAACAAACCAAAAAAAAAAAAAGATCAAAGCCTGTGTCAGCAGTCATTGTGGGAAAGTGGGGTACACGCTGAATGGCTTGCCAGACCATCACAGGGCAACAGACACACACACCAGTTCACACCCATATTTACACCTAGTGCCAGGGTACCTGGAGAAAACCACACGAACACTGGAAAAACATGCAAACTAAACATATGAGTCCGTGAGGTGAACATGCTAATCACTACGCCACCGTGCCGCCCTTAACATATTTTGCTGCTATCTATTATTGTCCAAAGGCAGGTGAATACGGCTGAATAATCCCTGAGATACAATGACAAAAATGTCTCCCGTCAGCAGTGAATTAATTTACAGGATTGTGATGCTAAAAAGGAGGACGCGGTCAAATCCGTCCAAAATAAGAAAGCAGTTTCCCCTCCGCTACCTTCTGTAAGAGTTAAACACAGAATGATCACATTGTGAAGTGGCTCAGATGACAGTACTAGTGCTACCTGCTGCTAGCACGACCCCCATGACCTGTCAGGGTGCGCTTGCACACACACACACTCTCACCTTCTTGCTGAGCTGCAGTCCTCCTGCACTGCTGATATTAAGGGAGAGAATGGCGTCTCTCGCTCCAACGTACAGCGTCTCCTCATCGTCGCTCAGCAGGAGTGTGGTGGTGTTATAAACATCAGGAAGAGTGAAGAGTTCGAAATGTCGACCAGAGCTCTCTGCAACAAGACAAACATACACACATTAAATCCTGTGTATTTTCATCCAAAAAATGATTTTCGGTCACAAAACTGATTCAGCAAATGTTGATCCTTGTAAAAAGATCTGGCCTTTGAAAAGACAGTCTTCGTAAAGGAGGCGTGGCCTCTGACTTGCATGTCATTGTCAAACAGGGAGGCGTAATAAATAGAGAGAATAAGAGGCGTGGCCTGGAGTGTATCACTTATGTGAAGGAGGTGTAGCTTCTGATATGTCAGTTATAGTAAAGCTGTGGCCAGTGCTACAGTATGCTAGTCACACTAAAAGAGGTATGACCTATGATGTATCGCTCAAGAGAAGGAAGTGTGGCCTCTGATCTGTCTGTCAAATAAAAGGAGGTGTGGCCTCGGATCAGTGAGTCACACTAAAGGTGATGTGGCCTCTTACCTGTCAGTTACACTAAAGGAGGTTGTGTAAAGGAGGTGTGACTACTGATCCATCAGTCACAGTAAAGGAGGTGTGGCCTCTGATCGGTCACTAAAGGAGTTGCGGCCTGAGATGTACCATACAAGGGAAGGAGGAGTGGCTTATGTTCTGTCAGTCACACCAAAGGAGGTGTGGCCTTTGAGACATCAGTCACAGTAAGGGAGGGGGGGCCTCATATCACTAGCAGCAGAGGAGGCGTGGCCTTAAGTGGGCACATTCTTTTAAATTAAAATAAATTAACATTTTAAAAATTTTAGTTTGTCCAATTCAAAATCCCATTTTTTTGCACCGGAATAATTAATTTGGCTGAATTTCATTCAATTACTCAACAGTGACTCCGATTAACTTAATTACTGAACGGTCCAGGCAGGGTGATTCCCACGGCATTTTATAAAATAATGTTTAATTGCTTTAAAATAACTGCTGGTGTGAGACGCCAATTATCTGTAATAATAGATAATTATACAATTTATAAATTATTCATCAGCGCAATATACAGAGCAAAGCCAAGGGTGGAAACTTGTTTTAAGGCAAATAATAACAGGGTGATGACAATTTTCCAGTCCTCCTCCTCCTGTGGGACACTTACAAAACAACACACACCAGCAGCTCCATCACGTCTGTTGGGAATGAACCCGGGAGGAGGTGGAGAAACCAGTAAACATAAACATGCACACAGCGTTCAAAAAACAAGAACCAGAAATTTCTAAATTCATTAGAAATTTGTATGGAGCATTTTACTTTATAGAGGTGGAGAAGAACAAGTTGTACATATCAGACACACACACACACACACACACACACACACAATAAAGTGATCTTAATCAGTGTAACAGGTGTGGCTCATGTTAAAGCCACATATCCAGTCAGGAAGCTGATTGTAGACTTATGTACTATAAACACACACAAACCCATCAGATAAAAATGAAAAAATAAATAATGAGGCATTTAATAAAATAATGAAATTTCTCTCAGCAATAAACCGAACCACAATAATAATTCTAAATTTAGAGATGAGCGACATGCCTGCTTTTAAATCAGTAATGAATCTCCCATCTCCAAAACCGGGCATTTTTATTCTATTTTTGTTAGAATTTTTTTTAAAGCATCATTGAGTGAATGTGGTTGGGCTCACAGCTGTGAGTGACGTTACTCTTTAAGTCCATATTGTACAGGGTTCAGAGAATGAGGAAGAAAGAGCCGCTCTGATGATACCAAAATTCAAATGATTTCTATTCTCAGACATACTGAGAGTATGAGGAACTACACAGAGCAAATATGAGCTCCGAAATAAAACAAAGACCTCATCAGATGACTCTAAGCATCCTGATCCATTCCGGTTGCTATGGTTACCAAATTCCCAGAAGTGATAATGGGGAATTTCATCTCAAAGATTTCCAACATGCACCCTGACCTTATCTTTTAATTCTGCACAAGTTAATCTTGCTACAACACAAAACATAAGCTTATAGCAACCAGTTTCACATAACGTCAATGCTTTGGCCTGACATAATTACACCATGCTATTCTGGACGCTATTAGCTTCCCTTCTTCGGTAACGACATACTGTAGCCTTGTCGCACGCACCATCTTTGCTGATGTACGTACATCAAGCTCTTCTTTAACCCAGCAGCTCCATTAACAGCACGACACAATTCTGAGAATAGGTTTATTATTTACTTCGGTGTTTCTGATGCGCAGACATTTAAACATGGCCCGGCGTGCACACTTCCACTGACCACATGTGTGTATAACGTGTGCAGGTTTGTGTAAAAATGGCGTGGATGTGGTTTATTGGCTTCTTTGAGCAAACACAGAACAGCGACATGTCTCAACAAAAAGATATAAAAAGAAGCGAGAGGCTTAAACGATTAAAATGAAACACAATACGCTGCTGGGAATGACTACAAAGTACAGTTAAACATTGTGTGTGTGTACATGTGTACTTGTATTTGCTACATATCAAGGACCTGAATATGTTTTAAGCAACAGAGCAAGGACATTTTTGGGAAGTGAGGACATTTTGGCTGGTCTTCACTTATCCAAAGTGCTGTATGAGGGGTAAGACTTGGCTTAAAGGTTTCGGGTTAGAATGAGTTTTAGGTCATGGTTAAGGTAAAGGTTGGGGTTAGGAATTTAGTTGTGATAGTTAAGGTTACGGTAAGGGGCTAGGAATGCATGATGTAAACCAAGGTCCCAATAATGATATAAGTACAGGATTTTGTGTGGGTGTGTCTAAGCAGATGTGAGCTCTAACAGCTGCAGTGACAGCAAAACAGGAAGAAAGAAGTCGATAATCAGATGTTTGTATATATTCTGATTTTCATCCTCATTTTTTTCATAATTAATATGACAGTGTTTCGGGTTTCGTACTAACACCTTCTGATTGCAGATATTTAAGAGTGCTGTGGTATTATTATAAATGTGTACTATTTTTAAAGTGATTTCTTTAGCCGTGATGTTCTTTACTAACATGGACACTGATGACGTTTAACTGTTGAGTCGAGGCGGTGATCAGGAGGATTTCTCCTTGCCCTTGCAAAAGTAGGTTATATAAGGATTGAGTAATTCCTCTAGCCGCATTTCAGTGAACCTGCAAAATGTGCAATTTGAAACTGGGAACAGAATAAGAGTAATGGAAACATGTCAGTACGGAAAACAGAATCAAATACTGCATTAAAAGGTGTTCAACCTGCCATGACGTAGTTTCTTCCAGCAGTTTCTTAAAGCAATATTTTGCATAATTGAAATGCAAAAAGGTTTTTCATGCTACGGAAATTTTATCTTTCTAAAAAGAGCATTCTCTAAGAACTACTGCTTTACTACTTTAATCGCATAACAATAAGTTTAAACTTCACAGGAACGGTGCAATATGATTAGTTCCCTATCAAGGGATTAAAAAAAACATGAATATTCATTTAATTAGATTTTCTAGTTTCTGATTGATGAAAAGCCATGAAATATTTCTTGATATTACATCATTGCCATGGGATGACTGAATTATTGCATCATTGCTATGGGATAAGTTGAATGAGTACTGCATGACTGACACGTGCCACACAGTCATGTGACGGTCTACTTTAAAAATATTTTTGAATGAATAATAAAACAATTGCAGAATTTGGCTTTCATCTAATGAGGGCGAAACCTGCCTCGGTTAAACAACCCCTTGACTGAATAATTCTCTCTATCATTTTTATATTCACCTCATTCAATAATTGTTTAATATCCAGAGTGCATTTGGCTTGAAAATAAAATGAGGGACACTCACGGTTTGTCACGGACACTTGGAGAAGGTAGTGTCATCATTATTACTTAAAAAAAATTAATTAAACAAAAAAAATCTTCTTTTAATTAGTTTTTCTTGTGTTTTTGTGTAGTAAATACAGTAAAACTTTAAATGAGCGTAAAAACACGCCTTTAGTTACACAGTGCCTATGCTCACGGAGCTGACCGGACCTGCCTGTGTCATGGTTAAAATATGTAAAAACAAAATACAAGAATCTTAGTTTTAGTGGGTTTTTTTGTTCCTGTCTAGTATAAACTATAAGAATTATTCACCTCGGGCTCGGCAGATGTCGCAGTACCTAACGTTCTCTTATTCACATTTCCGATCTCCATAAACAAACTCCAATCTTAAAACAGGAACCAAAAGTCACCGGATGCAACATCTCACGTGCAAAACCTGTTAAATGTCAACAGTTCTAAACTGCACCGTGTGCGCTTTTGACAGTGGTGCGGTCAAACAGTGGGAGTAGGCCTGTTTACCAAACATTTTTTGACTCGAGTGAGACTTGAAATCAACACTTTCGTGTTTTTCAGTTATATCTGCTGAGTACGTATGAATATCTCAAACAACAACTTCAATACCGATAAACTGAGAGGACCGTCATTTACTCCAAACTCAATATGGGAGGGCAAGTATTTATACACCAGATCATCAGAAAGCGGAAATGATTCAGGTTTATTTAGAAACACCTCAGAAGGAATCACGGACGTCTTCTTTAGCTCTCGTTGTGGGATGATCCCATGTGATATTGACCAGACCACCTAGTGATGCTCTACTGCGAACGCTACTCCGTCCGTGCCACCCTGGAACATCCCACCTGCAAAGCGTAGTGCACTGCTTCTAACTATGTTTGCCTGGACACAAAACATGTAACCGATAGAAAATTCTCCATATTTTGAATACCACTTGATCACAAAGTTATGTTCTTCCTTCGCAGATCTATCATTAGTGGATCTCTCTGACATGAAGGACACACAGGATTACACATGTTGGACATGTGACCAATTGTTGCATGTAATTTCAGCCCAGTGAGAAGACTCAATATGAAACTGGTGTAATCAGGGTTTGGTTGCCTCCTGAATGCAGACCACATGTTTGCGTCAGGCGTAAAATGGAGCTCGAGATGGCAGTAACCCGACGGATCCAATGCTGCGACTCAGTTTCACCTGAGCATGAACACTTGTACGCTTAAGAATTCGCTGTTCAGGTGCTGCATTGAAGAAGAAGCCACAGAAACCCACAGGCCTGCTGCAGAGGACGCATCAGCTATCTGAGAGCTTGATAACTGAGGATTATGAAGAAGAAGTCGTAGTAGTTTAAATAATCACCCTAAGAGAAAAGAGTTCATCTTTCCTGGCAGGGTAAAGTGCAAAATGTTTCTTGCTGGACAGGAAATGAAGAGGAAACATTTGCGTAAAGGAAACATTTACAAAGTGAGAGCAGAAAACAGTTGAGGGTTTTTTAAAGACTCAGTGAACATGTTGAGGTTTTTGTGGTTGGTAGCTCTCGCTCTTTTTTTTTGGTTCTCAGAAACCTGCAAGAAAAAAAATGCACTGAGCCCATTTTACACACAATGACCTGAATGTGTCTTAGAGATAAGAAAGATAATTCAGAAAAAAAAGGTGTTAAGAAGAGTGAAATAATGCATGTGATTCGTTTACTCACTGGTTTGCTACAGCATTTAAAGGGGCAGGGTTGCGTAAACAAAATAAGCTAAACAACACCAGCAGGGTTCACAAAGAAGACAATCATTTCTATAGATGGAAATTTGTTTTATTAAAACATACGAGACATGAATTAGTCTCATACATGTTGGCAGCCGTGGTCTAACGTTTAGAGAAGTAGGTTTGGGACAGAAACGTCGCTGGTTGAACTCATGACCTGGCATGAAAAGTGCGTGGTGGTGGGGCAAGTAAGCAGCACCCTCCCCTTCCCCTTCCTCCACCTTCACGGCTTAAGTGCCCTTGGGCAAGGTACCTAACCCCCAACGGCTCTCCAGGCGCTGTAAAGTGGCTGCCCGCTTCTCTGAGCCTGTAATCCAGTTAATGCTGCAAGAGGCCTGAATAAACAAAGGAAAAAAATACAACAAATTTGCTAGGAATTTGTAAGGAGATTTCAATTTTTGAAAAAGACTTTAAAAAGTCTTTGCTGCAATCCATTTCCATCTGCTCCATGTCAGGTTTACTTTAAATTCCTTTTGATTTGAACATTGAAAGGCTATTTAATACCCCCCCCCAAAAAAAAATAAAAATAAATAAAAAAGTTTCCGCCAATGTAAGCCAAACCCTTCCGGTTCTCAAGCGTTCTGACCGAAGTGCCTGGAACACTTACAGGATAATACTGGTTGGCCCTCAGAGGGCAAAAAAAAAATTTAAATCATACAATAAATCATCTACCATGATGTCATTCTGGTTCTCTGAGACTGAAACGTAAGTCCTGTAATTTGTGAGGTGGAGCTTTGATGGATTGGACTTGTTTGTACAGAACATCCCACAGATATGACCAGATTAAGATCTTGGGAATTTAGAGGTCAAGTCCACACCTTTGTCATTCTTGTTTCATCCATGTAGCAGGGTGCATCATCCTGCAGAAAGAGTACACCACTGTTAAGGGGTAGCGTTCCTATGATGGCGTGGACTTCAACCCAGACAATGCTACGTGTTAAAGTACCATCCACAGTGCCTGACCAGCAGCTGCCATTACGGGGACGTCCCCTCTGATTGGTAGCTGTGTGGTGGGTGGGAACAGGCCATGACTCAATTAGGGAGAAATTTCATGGGGGAAAAAACCCATGCATTTCCTGAAAGTGAGGTGATCCAAAGTCAGATCATTTCCTCAGTAGATTCACCTGGAACAATCTGACTCGAACAAAAACATGGTACTATATTAGTTCAGTCCATTAGTGGGTTTAAAGTTTACAGTGATTTCGAAGTTCAAATGAAATAGACGTGAAGTGAGAGAGAGAGAGGAAAAAAAAAACAAGAAAAATAAAATTTCCATACCTCACTTCTGGGGGGGTGGGAGGGGTAGCTTTGGATCGTGTGAGCAGCTTGTTGCACAACTTGAGTACTTCACACATGCAGGGTGAGTAAATTCCTGCCTGAACTTGCACATACACATCCTGGTTCTCTCTCTCTCTCTCTCTCTCTCTCTCTCTCTCTCTCTCTCTCACTCACACACACACACACACACACACCTCTGTGTAGCAGAGGGCAGACTGAATAGTAAACACACCCGGTAGTGAAGTGAGGATGTGTGTAGGAAGGATTTAGTCATAATCAAAGCATAAACTTTCTCTTTCAAGATAACGATAACCACTTTTACTTCTCTTTATGGCTCCATTATGGTTGTGGAATCTAAAAAAGAAAAAAAAAAAAGAAATATGCTGGACTGAATAAAGCTAACAGAAATCCTGCTGATGTTATGAGGGTGGGCTCTCAGGACGACATGCAGTGCTGCCACCTGCCTCTTTACAAACTGCTGCGCATTTGGATGCGGCCTAACACACGATCCCTTTTGAACAAATTTGGTTTGCCCATGGATTGGCTGGTGATCGCTGTGAGGGACCAGGGAGTGAATGCCATCCCTCCCTCCCGTGAGAGCTCGGCCAATCAGCTCCCATGGACTCCTGGTTGCAGATGGCTGTGACACTCGAACTTGCAATCCCCAGGTTGATAGTCACGCACTTTGCAATGCGCCACAGTGGAGACTATGGAGGAGAACTTTCCAGCCCCCCTCGTATTAGCCCTAGCGTCATCGTTATATAATCGAATGGTGCATGATCAAATTACTCGATTCCCTTATTAAACACACAATCTTTATTGGATCAATTTCTTTGGATCGTTTCATTCTTTTTACCTCTTTGTGTAGAACCTGTTTGCTTTATTTATAAACTAAGCAGTCACATTTTCCATTCAAATCCCTACACGTACACATGCGCTCCTAGCAAGGTTGTTAACATACAACCCACCTCCACTAACACCTCATGTTTACTCCGTACACTCCTCAACTCTGTTCGGCAAATAACCCAACAGCACGCTGAACTTTAATTAGACTTCAGGAGATGGGAGTTCATTACCCTGCACCAGATCATCAGGGAGCATTTAAGATGTGAGCGTTGCTGAAAAACACGAGCACAGCCAAAATATTTCCAAAGCATTTCCTCTCAGAAGCATTTCAAGGACAGCTTTTCCTTCTCAACGAACACTACTCTTCACTGCTCGTATAAAAAAAATGGGGCTGTCTGGCCTGGTGCTGGTGGCTCGGCTCCATCCGGAGCGTCTGCTGTGTGCACTGAGGCATTTTTCAGAATAGAGATGTGAAACACGACACATTAATAAGGAAATGAGGAACCGAGGCGAGTGGCACAGAAAGGAGAAAGAAAACAGCATCCTACATCTTTATTTTGTGTGAATGAGTTGGAGTGAGTTAACGTGATGAAGTAATTTCTTCCGTCAAGAAGGTAACCTTTTACCAGCGTGTTGTTTTTGTGTTTGTTCGCATAATAGTTATGAGCGGATCAAATTCTGCATCCAGAAATTTATTAAAATAGAAAAAGAAAGAAAGAAAACATTTTTTGGAAGTGTTATATAACAGCAGGCCCAGTAGGGGGTGCTGTGTAATTTCGCTTATCTGCAAAAAAAACAAAGCAAAAAACAAACAAACAAAAAAAAAAAAACCTGTGTGCGGACTTTCCTAAAATTTCTACCAGAGGTAGACTCCATTACATTTCGTGGGATAATCCAGATTCAATTCTGGATCCAGAAATCTCTAAAAGAATTAATTAACTCTGTGAGATATGATTTTTGATGATGCAGGAATGTTGGGCTTGGCAGAGGTCTGCGCTCTCCGAGTGCTCTTGTTACAGATTTGCTGATTCGGTTAGAAAAGGCCACCTGTTGTCACTTTCTACTTGTATGCTGAGAAGACCAAATGAGAAATGTGAGAGAAGCAGCATTGCCCATGTATATTCTGTACGTAATCCATTCCAGCCACAGAACAGGACAGTACGTCAAATCACGAGCTCCTTCAGCAGTAAAAACTGATGACAAGTGCATACATATAATAAAGCATGTAATCATTTTTATGGTGAACTTTTCTATAAGGAGATGTGAGGTCCACATGTATGGAGGGGTCTTTATTGTCCATCGTCTTCACCCACCCACACACACACACACACACACACACACACACACATACACATTCCACTGAGGCTACAAGTGTTTATAGCTGTTATAAGCAAAAACTAATGTGTTTTATGAACTTTTCAAAACAACAACAACAGCAAAATAAACAAATAACTGTTAAAAAAATTTGTTTTTCTAATTAAAATCTACTTTGGTCGGCACGGTAGTGTAGTGGTTAGTATGGCTGCCTCACAGAAAGAAGGTTCTGTGGTCGAGTTCCTGTGAAGCGTTTGCATGTTCTCCCCATGCTAGCGTGGGCTTCCTACGAGTACTCCGGTTTTCTCCCAGAGTCCACAGACCTGCACATTAGTCTAACTGGTTGTTCCAAAGGTGCGCGCTTGAATGGTTGTGTGTGTGTTGGGCTGGCGATGGACTGCCGAGCTATTTGGGGTGTACCCCGACTCCTGTCAGTCGGCTAAGATAGGCTGCAGCCTCTCTGCGGCCCTAGTTGGATTAAGCAGTTTGAAAAATGAATGAGTGAATCCACTTTGGAGCCGTAGTAGTAACTGTGATGTCTGGTTGCATCACACCGTTGACTATTTTTTCTACAACACCACAATCTTTTCATACGTACACAACATGTTTCCACAGAGCAGAACCTTAATCCAACCCGACAAATAATCAAAGCCGCCTCAATCCGTCATTATTTGGCAAGAGGTGTGTTGATGTGGTGTTGACTTCAACGAAACCTGATAATAAAGTGGAATTTCAAGCTCGGATTTTGTCAGGTCTTGTTAAACCCCCTCCACCAGTGTTCCAGTGAAGGTTGTTGGTCTTGTGGCTTCAATACGCGGTTTAAACCTGATTAATTTGGTGAGTTTTCAAAATCCACATGAAGTTCAGCAGAAGATCTCTGTGACTGTGTTCAGCAATTCTGTTTTAAGTGACATCGAAAACAACATACCAAACTTCGATCAAAGAGAGAACAAAAGTGATTTATTAAAAGATTTGTTTAAAAGCAATATTAATGCATGACGTGTGCCGTATAATGTTTAAAACATGACCTTTCACCTTTTTTCTAGGGGGGGAAGGGGAGAGAGAGAGAGAGAGAGAGAGACACACACACACACACACACTAAATCATGTTCAATTTGCAGAACAAGCCAACCACTGAACACACACACATACATAGAGAAACACAGAGAGAGAGAGAGAGAGAGAGAAACAAAGAAAGAGAGAGAAAAACAGAGAGAGAGAGGGAGAAAAACAGACAGAGAGAGAGAGAGAGAGAGTGAGAATAGCCATAAACATCTGCATCTACAGAAGAAAATCCTTTATTCATTAAAAAAAAGCCACAATAAAGAAGCAAACTTTTACTCCCGACTCAGCAGTTTCATGGCCCCGCTGCCTCTTCTCCTTTCACCCAAATAATCATTTACATTTCCTCCTCCATGTACACTATTTTTGACCCCTAAAATCGTTCAGTAAGGTTTTTTCCCCCCAACATAATACACACAACACCAGTATTGTTATACAGACCGATGAACATAAACGGCCCCCGTTGCTGATTGGCTGGAATAGTTGCGTGTGGTCATTGTTTACAAATGGTGGTAGTGGAGATATTTAAAGGCTTAAGAGCAGGCTTCGTACTAAACCTTGGATTACGGAGCTAGTCGAGTGCATGGGGTCAATGTGTAGAATAAGATAATACAATCATTCTCAAAATATAATAGAATGGAACACATAAGGCTGCAGAGACCTTGACCCTTGACCTATGACCTTCAAATAATAATCAGTTTGTCCTTGAGTCGAGGTGGATATTTGTGCAAAGTCTGAAGAAAATCCGTTAAATCATACTTGAGATATCACGTTAACAACAACAACCCAGACGGACGAACAGCCTGAAAACTTAATGCCTCTAGTAGCTTGTGCCAGGCAAAAAAATCAACTTGATTCTGAATCCCTTCAGTGCTGTCAAATTCGAACAAAATCTTCTCAAAGGCAAAGCGAAAAGAAAGTTCTCAATGAAATGACTATGAATGATGGAAATTAAACAAACAGGAACCGATGGGGCGTAAAACTTCAATTTAATTTAATCAAATAAAAAAATTGTCTGCTTTGATATCCATGAGTAAAATTTATTGATTGAGGTAAAAGGCTATTAGAATTTGTTTTTTTTTTTGCTAGGTTTTCTAGCAGTCCGAGAAAGAAACAGTCCCATGAGAGGTGTTAAATTCCTTCTCCTCTGTAGATGTACTGATTCGCCAAATATAGAAAGCTGCTGTAGAAAATCTCGTATCTCCCTCATTCCTACTGAATCAACAACAAATCCAAATCGAATCAACAGATTATCTCAAATCGTTAGCGTGGGAGTCGGAGTCAGAATCAAATCAAATCAGGGCATCTGGGCCAATCTCCATTTCTAGATCATACTCCTGCATGGGTCATGGGAAGGATGGAGCCTATCCTAGCCGCCAGACTCTTAAAGGGCAACACACACACACAACCGTACATGCTAGGGGCAATCTGGAACAACCGAATTAGCCTAATGTGCATGTCTTTGGACTGTGGGAGGAAACCCATACAAGCACGGGGCTCAAACCTACGACCTTCATTCTGGGAGGCAAGTGTTGGCTGTGGTATCAGAGGAATGAAACAAACACCGCAGGTCATGCTGTTTATGGAAAATAATCGACTTCGGGTTGTTAAAATTAACTATATTTCATACTGGGCTTCATCGCACCTCACTACTGATGATTCTGTTCCTATTCCAGCCCTCCTGCACGCGTTATCTGTTTAATAAAATACTGTTGTAAATGTCCTTTGAAAGGAAGGCTACAAATGAAACAACAACATGGAACGTCTCAGTAAACTTTGACTGATTTTTCTTCACAGGCTTGAAAGAAACACATTGTTTCAAGTCAGTATTAAAAAAAAAAAGGAAATGTAATTTGGAAGTCAGATCGAAACCGCTGTAACATGATCTGAGCGCTGGCGCCTGTGATGCCGCACAAAAGTGCCTTCATTCCCTAAAGCATCAAAGTCTTCCGCTGAATCAATAAATATCAAGGACATAATATAAGCATCGCTCTCTCAACAAGCCTGTCGTCAAGAGGAACACGATTCCACCTTTAATACATCGGCAGCATCAAACCAGAACGGCTGCGATTCGTCCAGTGTTTGTGATCAGTGCTGAGTTCATATAAATAGTGCAATAAAATATTACACCAACTCCCAGCACAAAGAGATGCAAGAATCACACACAGACCCAGGCTGAATCCTGAGTACCAGCTGACCTTTCCGCGGGAATCCTGTGGGTCATGAGATTCCTGCGTGATTCCCATGGGACGGGAGTTAATCATGTGACTGTAAAGCGACAAGAGGAAGGTCGAGGGGGGGAATCAAATTTAATTATAAGGTCAGTTTTTATATAGAAATACCAATTTCTCATAGGAATAAATAATGTGTTCTTTATTCTGAACACTAACAGGGCGAGAGTCATTCTTATGGGATTGAGAATTTTTTTATTTTATTACTCAGTCATGAGATTAGGACGAGACTGCAGTGTTTTTGTGGGATTGGAATAAAATGGGATAATGCAATTTTCAGAGATATTAATTAATGTTGTTCGAGGGTTGTCTATTACAATTCAACAAATGGACTGGCACACACACACACACACACACTTTAACTGCACTGTTATTTAAAGTGTACTTGTGGTTAATTTGTATTACTAGCTCTTTAAAATGATCACGCATGGCATCAGTGGTTCGCGCAAGTACGCACATGTGCTGCCACATTACTACTACTACTAGGCATGCGCAGTGACATGCTGTCTTCCTCATTGGCTGTTCCAGCCCTGGTAGTAATGTGGTTTCATTGTTTTGTCCTATTGGCTGGACTGCGTGCAGCAGACACCCGTGTAAGATTACATTTTCGGCCAGAGCTGAGCTGCGTCGCCAGGAAAACAGAGTGCTACACCAGAGTGCAAAGTATACGGCTGCACAAACTCACAGAAAACATAACATCGGCACGGGCCGTACTCTGAAAACGTTTCCTTTCAGTTTTAGTAATCTGTGAAGACCACTTCAGCCCGACCTGCTATCCGCGTGACCTCCAGGCAGAACTACTTGGTACGAAGCCCAAGCTTTTACATATAAAACCCGATGCTGTTCATACGGAATTCCTTCATAAAAAAGTCAAAGGATGACGGACGGGATCAGCGCATCGGTAAAAGGAACCAGTAAAAAAATAAGAGTCTTTAGTATGCGGGGAGTTTTATCAGCTGAAATGTTGCTCGTTGCTTGTTTACCTGCGCTGGACAACCCGGCCCAACGAGTCCACCTCACTTCCGGGGGAAAAAAACGGTTGTTCCTCATTGGTTCAGTCCCCGCTAGTAATAAACGGGATAAAATTACCCAGTAGAGTGCTTTTTATGATAATTTATAACAAATTAAGCTTAGCATCACTTAAATGCCTTACACTTT
>JAOUQZ010005309.1:0-16062 GCA_028564935.1 Neosilurus hyrtlii
ACTCCACCGATTTCCCTCAAGATCATCACCACTCCACCGATTTCCCTCAAGATCATCACGACTCCACCGATTTCCATCAGGATCATCATGACTCCACCTAGTGCACTCAAGATCATCACGACCCCCCCACCCCATATATATATATATATATATTTTTTTTTTTTACATACTGATTTACCCTTGGACTGAAAGGAGCTATAATTACCAAACACGATCTTTCCTTTGTCTCCTGTATCAACAGCTTTGAAAACATCGCCCACAGAAAGATCGTCCACTCCGAGTGCTGACTGCAGAATGACGGCTAACTCGTCTTCTACAACAGCACCGTCCTCCTCAGCCTCAAACATCTGCTCAAGACAGGGCAAATAAAACTACTGTCAATGGCATGAACTTGAACAGACGGTATTGCATTAATTCTCATAAAATCTTCACTACTTAGCAACAGATGTCCCATTACACCAGATCAATTGAAAGCAGGCTCACTCTAAAGGCGAGTTGAAGAGTGTCGAGATACTTAGATGGTCTGCAGATCACCGAGAGAGCGATGACATATTCCCTCACATCCATCTGGCCATGCTGTGGGGTGGGAGGGAACATGGTGTGAGGCAATTAGAACACCAAACAGACAGTAACGTCATGTTGCACAGCATGGATCTAGCGATGTCCTTACATGTAAATGATATTACAATAGAGAGGCATTATTAGAGAGATATTTTTACAGAACATGGATCTACTGACCTCCTCGAAGAACGCAAACACGTCCTGCAGAGTTTCAGTCACGGGAAGGTTTACGTACTCTGCAAATTCCTCCAAGCTCAGTTTGCGTCCACAGAGATTGCATGCTCTTTTGCCCTCCTCTTGCAGGACCTGGTCTGTAACTCCTACCTTCAGACTACAAGACAAAACAAAACAAGGTGTAAAAATAACTTGGCACTAGACGCCACACCTGAGGAGTGAGACTCGAGGCTTGAGGGTTGAGTAAGAGTCAGTAGTTGTTCGTCATATTATATTCTCAGGAATTTATAGAATCGAAAATGTCAGGGATGGAAAGGCTACAGGGGTACACCCTGAACTGCTCACCAGACCACTGCAGGGCAACACACACAACCATTCACACTCACACCAAGGGGCAATTCGGAATAACCAATTAGCCTAATGTGCACGTCTTTAGACTGTGGGAGGAAACCAGAGTACCCGGAGGAAACCCACGCAAGCACAAGGAGAACATGTACACTTTATACAGAAACACCCTTGATGAGCATGGGACTCGAACCCAGAACCTTCTTACTGTGAAGTGGACGTGCTCACCACTACACCACCGTGTTAAGATAATAAAGCTTCAATATTTTTTAAGATAAAAAATATTTTATATTCTAGCTCAGAATTTTCCAATATGATAATCCACTTCTCATTTTTATTTTTCCAAAATTTACAACCATGAACAACCATGAAATGACTTCAGTGCTCATATTCCCTGCATACATCAGGGGGCGCTGTTACCAAACGAAAAATTTGAGAAAAAAAATATTTAAACACTACAAAACATCAGGTAACCGAGTCCACAACCTTTTATCCGCACCAAGCAAAGCATTCACACTCTCTCTTTATAAAGGCAGCTGGAATGAAAAGCTGTACCACACCCAGCTGTTTGAGTTTCCATTAACACTTACACTTCCAGGATCCTTTACAAGTCTGAAAACTTCTTGCTTTTGCTGATTCTGAACTTTTGAAACATTGACAGAAACAGGATCATGGCGGCCTCAGCCGAGTCGCACGCCTGGAAGTCCAGTCCCAGCGGTCAGCCATGCAGTTAGCTAGCTCTGTAGTACTTACTGGCAGTGCCCATGTCCCTCAAGAGGGTGTCGTTAATGGTTGCTTGAGGACGTCCTCATTTCTCGTGCCTCACTTTCTGAGTATGAGCTCACCCCTATCAAATCTTGGGTTTTGGTGGCCGGTGAGCCCGAGTCTACGACAAGCAATCTCTTTCAGCAATTCGTTCGTGATATGGCTTTGCTGATTGATAGTGACGGAATGCTTACTTAATATGTTGATATACTGTATTAATTCCACAAGGGAAATTTGGTTCTGCATTTAACCCATCCAACATGAGTGCACACACACACACACACACACACACACTAGGAGCAGTGGGCTGCCACACTGCAGCAGCTGGAGAGCAGTTGGGGGTTAGGTGCCTTTTAGGGAAGCCCAAAAAGTAGTATGCTGGACAACATCAGGAGATGGACTGGTGTAAAGCATGATGTCAGACAGGACAGTGAGGGCTGGAGATTGTTGGTGGCAAGCAGAACTTCTACCCAAGAAGATGGCGACAGACTGACCGTGAGCCAAGCCTTCGCATGACATTTGCTCTTTTTCATTTCGGTCCTGTTTTCTGTTGAAACCAGCTAAACATCATCTCTCTATGACGTGCCCTGGTCTTCATAAGTCTCCAGTGACACTCACCCAAGTTTACGGACCAGTCTGGAGAGCTCCAGCATGCACGTGTTGCTGGGTAAACTCAGTGGACCTTTGACCATTGACAGCTGACAGTCTTCAAATGAGTAGTCTACAGTCGGTACTTTCAGTGCTCTGGAAAAAAAAAGAAATAAAATTTAAAAAAAAAGGACACACGTGTAAAATACCAAGAGATGGACGTCATCATGCATCAAAGACACGTGAATCATTCTGCATCATTAGACGTGAATTGGACACTGACTTGGCCATGATACTTCTCACATTGCTGGCAAACAGAGCCGGATCCCTTTTCTCCTCCTCTGATGGTGTGTAAATAGGAAGATACTGAGCAAACACAAACAGAGGGATCTTCTCATTGTAGGGCACAAAGAAATATAAAAGTTAAAAAGTAAAAATATAACCAAATTAAAGAAATTCTCACCTCAATCTCTATAAAATTGTGGATCTGACACAATGTGAGCCACAGAATCTTAAACCTGAAAGCATTTTACATTAATCACTGATTTACCTCATTGGTACTTTAAATGTATAATTTTTTTTTAAATGTATAATTTATCTGAAAAAAAGACTACTCACGCTCCAGGACCTTGCCATGTCCAGGAAATCGTGTCCTACCAGTGAAAACGCAGATAAATACAAGCTAAACACACAACGCCATATACAGTTTACCCAAAAAGCACCTGAACAAACATGCAAATCACACATTCACATACATCTAAAACACGCCATCACGTGTGCATGTGTATCTAAAATTCCGGCTTCAGTGTCACCTGACAGATTTTCCAAGTGTGTACATGCAACCCGAGCACCTCAGCGTTCATAATTCATTAAACGGATGAGTAAGAGACTTTAGAGGTGTGCAGTTAGGTGCAACTTAACATGAAGCGGAGTTACTATTACAACCGTGAAGCGGATTATTTTCCAATAACGTCACCTGTAATAGCAATCCGCCAATAATCAGACTTTTTTTGGTCATTTTTATCTCTATGAAGCTACATCCAAAGTTGTGAGCTGCGCATGTTCTGTTTCTGTTACTATTTAAGTCACATCTTCAAAAAGCCTTGCTAAATTTACAATTCTTTCACATTACTGTATCATCAAGTTAACTTCTTTATCCATCTATGTGAGCGTCCATCTTATAGATCTTTAAATAAATTGTTACTATAAAATGCTAACATACTGTATAGTCATGTGAAAAAATAAGCAAAGTGGGCAGTACTAGCTGCTGAGGCCAAGGGTGTACTTGCTTTCCCCACAGTACAATATTACATGTATTACTGTATTATTACTATTATTATTATTATTATTATTTTAATGAATGATGAAAAGAAGCATACTTAATTTTTTGTCAAACACAGAATATAACAAATTTATTAGGTCACCTGTTGTTCTCACTCTCTCATTTACTCTGGGATTACACTGCAGCATGTCCACAATCTCCGCGATTCAAGAAAGTGTGGAGCTCCATGATTTATAACCACGCTTAGAGAATGACTGGGGTATAAAAAGGAGGCAGGGGGCATCCAAGAGATGAAACTTGAAGGAATTGTGTTTTCAAATTCATCAAGATCCCCTACGATGGCGTGTCAAGGTCTGTTAAGCTACGATTTCCACATTCTATCACGATTGGCGTCAAATCGTAATACATCGTAATAATCGTGAAAAAATGTTTTGAGGGGAGGCTGGAGTCTATCTTAGCCAACATTGGGTGAAGCCTGGATTCATCCTGAACAGATCGACAGAACATCGCAGTGCCAACATGCATGCACACACACACACAACCATTTACTTGGGATAAACCAAATCCACACTCACACCTTGGGGCAATCTGGAACAGCCAATTAGTCTAATATGCATGTCTTTGAACTGTGGGAGGAAACTGGAGAATCCAGAGGAAACCCACACAATCACATCATGCAGCTGAAATGGGCTTCAGCCTCCCCATGACCCTAGTAGGATTAAGCGGTTTGTCATATAAGTGAATGAGTAACTTGGGGGGGGTGTTCACATGAATATATTACACATTCTTCTATACATTACCTCCTCCAAGGTCAATCAACCACACCATCAAAAATGTTGTTATATTAACCTGCTGAGCTACTACTTATATAACTCACTGTTAAAATATTCACCGTAAGAACCATTTTTTTCCAGAAGTGTAGTGTAGCGTGAAGTGTATGAATCATGCATAGTGCTGCTTTAATATGCTGCATAATGATCTGTTCTGCTGCAGGCATTTTTTTACAGGTAGCATCAGTCTAGCCTAATATTCTACTCTGGAGCTGGTGGTATTACTGTAGAGATATAGAAGTGCCCCAGGGCTTGCTATTCAGCACTGCAGGGGTCAAAGCTATGAAGCACTTTTCTTACCAGTTGGTTAGGATAGCGCAGAACCACTGGCTGGACTGGAACCCCAGGAATAAACGCACCTAAAGGAGGAAGAGGAACATGGCCTTGTGGTACAGCATACTGATGTATTAGTAGAGCTTATGTTTATGATTCAGCTGACACAAAATCAAAACCACTTGGATTTGATGAACAATGATGAGCAACAGTGGGTCTCTCGCTCTCTCTTTCTCTCTCTCTCAATATATATATGTGTGTGTGTGTGTGTGTGTGTGTGTATTTCTCTCTATCTAACTATCTCTCTGTCTCTCACTCTTTATCTCTATTTATGATCATTAGAGCAGAACTAAAAACATAGGTAGCTTCATCTGGCGCCATCTGTTGCGTGCACGTGTCCACGTTTCTACTAGAGTGCCTGTCATTACATTCTATATGTATATTTTCTAAATAAATAAATAAATGAATGAATGAATGAATGAATGAATGAATAGATAAATAAATAAATAAATATACACACACACACACACACACACACACATTTTTATCTGTATATTTTATAAATAAAAAAACACACACATATATGTGTATATATATACACACACACACACACACACACACAAATTTTAGATCGTTTCAGGTTATTATTATTAGTAGTAGTAATAATATTTAACTTTTTTTTTATTATTAATTCGCCATGACGGCATGGTGGCATAGTGGTTAGTACATCCGGCTCACAGCAAGAAAGCCCTTTGTTCGATTCCCGGGCCTGGGCGTTTCTGTGTGGACTTTACATGTTCTACTTTGCTTGCGTGGGTTTTCTCCATGTACTCCAGTTTCCTCCCACAGTCCAAAGACATGCATATTAGGCTAACTGGCTGTTCCAAATTGCCTCTAGGTGTGAATGTGAAGGTGAATGGTTGTGTGTGTGTTGTCCTACAATGGTCTGGCGAGATGTTGAGTTTGGACCCCGCCTTCACCCAGTGTCGGCTGAGAAAGGCCCCAACCTCCCCACGAGTCTAAATGAGTGAACGATAATGATGAGTAATTTCCCATGAGATTTCAAAAACCCTGAGTCATTAGACAGTGAGCCAGACAGACTGTCTGACTGATTGACAGGATTAGAAACAGACAAAGAGATAGACAAACAAATCAAAACAAACAGGCTGTCAGAATTACAGATGGTCAGGGATAGACAAAGAGACGAATAGACAAGTGAACAAGACAGACAGCAGACAGATATTTATAACCACAGACAGTGAAAGACTAAAAGAGAGAAAGACAAACAGAAAAACAGACAGACAGACAAACAGGCAAATACATAGACAGAAAAAGTCAGAGAAATTCCTGATCCCTTTTTATGAATGTTATTGTTGTTCAATATACAAGTCTCTTTAAGGGGGTTTCTGGGACAGGATGTGACACTCGAGGAGTCAATGTGAGAAACATCCGCATGCTTTTCTAACTTATAATAAACAGTAACGCAGTGTCTCTCTTTATCTTTGTACTACATTCAACCTCTGTGTGTGTGTGTGTGTGTGTGTGTGTGTGTGTGTGTGTGTGTGTGTGTGTGTGTGAGTGAGTGTGTGAGAGAGAGAGACTGTTTAGTAATTTAAACAGGTATAAGTGCTGGACTGAATGTGACCTTGGATTAAGGGTCATGAGAATTGGAGTCTGGAACTTTGGTATTTGGTCCATACATAGTGTTATTGAACTGGTTATGTTTTTCTCCTCAGGTGTTCAATGCTAAAACTGCTGAGCTTGTCAGTCAGCATCATGTGAAAATTACGCAAAGCTTCCCCAAAGAAGGGTATGTGTACCTTATAAACACTCAACATTTACCAGTTCACTAATTTCTTACAATGGACATTATGTCCTTACTACAAACACCACTTGCTTACCACATTCACATCCAAGTGGTTCCATATAAATACTGTGCCACATGCATCACTGTTTCATTCCTGCTTCAAGATTTCTTGTGTTCACATCTGTATTAAACAAGTCTATGCCACGTTTATACTACAGTGTCGTCCCGACTAGGGTCTACTTATGCCATGACTACTTTAGTGCCGTCAGAATTACATCATTATTACGTTATTACTGTGTCGTGACTCGACCAAATCTTCACTACTTTTTTTTTTAACAGGTCCCAAGTTCAACCTCGGTCTCCATACAGGTAGTCCATAGGACATCCATATTCGGTCTCCATAGGATGTGCCGTACTGGTTTCCACTGCATTCGTTACCATGTTGTACAGTTTCTTATGATATGAACCAAATTTTTTAAGGATGTAGTGGGAACATGGCTGAGTGTGATGCAGTTTTTGCCAGTGAGACTTTAGGGTCCCCCCTTAAGGTTTTATTTGATCAGACATAGAATACGTTTTTCATTATTTATATCATTCAAGGCAGCATGGTGGTGCAGGGGTTAGCACCATCACCTCACAGCAAGAAGGTCCTGGGTTCAATTCCTGGGCTTGGGTCATTTATGTGTGGCGTTTGCATGTTCTTCCTCTGCTTGCGTCGGTTTCCTCCAGGTACTCCGGTTTTCTGGTTTTCACCCACAGTCCAAAAAACACGCTGAGTTAATTGGTGGTTCCAAACCTTAGGTGTGAATGTGAATGATTGTATGTGTGTTGCCCTGTAATGGCCTGTAAATTTGTTCAGAGTGTACCCTGTCTTTGTCCAGACTCAGCTGAGATGGGTGCCAGCCTCCCCGCAACTCTAATTAGGGTGGATTACAAAAAGAAGAAATTAATCATTTAAAATTTAGCTTTTATGGTGTAACGATGGAATAGTCTTCCACTCTCAGTCACTTGAACTGTTTAATTCCATTAGGAGCCTATATTGGCTTGCCAGAACATCACAGGTCCAACACACACACACACACACACACACACACACACACACACACACACACACACAAAACCAGTCATTAGCCCCTCATGCTTGTTGTTAGGACTGTGGGAGGAAACCAGCATACCTGAAAGAAACCCACACAAGCACAGGAACAACATGCAAACTAATGCAAAAAAAATGCCCCTAGTCTGGGAGTGAGTGTGTATACTCAAACAATATACTGCATAATTATTAGGATTATTATAAGTTCATTATCAGGACAATACTGGGGCAAGCTTGAAAAGCATTTTGTGCTTATCAGCACACACCCATATGACAGCTTTTCCTTTGAAATTCACATTAAGCATGTACAGGAAGTTACATTATTTTCATCAGATTTTAAGTTCATGGCCCGTTCAAAGGTTTATGCTGTTTTGATGTAATTTCCCGACAGTACATTGTTACAGAACTGAAGTGAGAATGAAGAAATGCATTAGAATGAGTGTCAGAAAGGGGCTTCCTGTAGATTTGTTTTAGGGCAAAGGTTAAGCATTCAAATATATTAAATATTTAACCATATTTGTATGTGGTTGTAGTATGCATATTCACTTAGATGAACACACACACCATATGTATTTAATGTACTACACGTGAATAGTGTGATCTGATTGGTCTGATATTTTGGGATCATAAATCATTATTCTGACTGGATAATACTTCACTGGAAATGGCAGACACATACTAGAAAACTTAGAATGAGAATGCTGCCAGAGATGTGCTTGACGGTAAATCCAAAATGTCTAACCAACTCCGCTTTTCTGTCGTCAATTGGTTTAAGGACAAAGAGAAATGTTTTCCGTAATTTCTGTACATGTTGTTTGTGCAGCTCAGCACTGGACAATAATGTGGGATGATTCATGGGGTCAGTGACCCAGCCCAGCAAATCCAACAAGTTCACGTCATTACCAGGCTGCCAATCAGAAAGGCAACATGTCTCTGAGCATGCCTGGAATTGTAACACTCACATGTACTTTGAAAATGAGCAAGGACTGATGTTGCCCGGAGGAACCGCTGATGTAACATGTGATCGTTTTCCAATAGCTAATTACACTTCACCACAGGTACCCTTTAAAATTTGTGGCTGAAATCCTAGAAAATGTCATCCCAGAAAATACAAAGAAAGCTACAAAATATGGCTTTTGCATATTTAATATAAAAACACACTGTCATCAAACTGTGAATAAGATTTCTGTTTCACCAAAACACTGATTCTGGTGGTAAAAGCATTTCTGTCTGAACTGTATCAATCCCATCCAGTCCAGTCCATATTCTATACCCATTTTTCCTAACTAGGGTCGGGAGGAGGCTGATGCCCATCTCAGCCGACTCTGGGTGAGGAAAGAGTACACCCTGGACAGCTTGCCAGGCCAACACAGGGCAGAAACACAATGCAGCCTACTCTTTCTGGAAATCAGCAGTGGTTCTTTAACCTGCCTGTTATCACAGACAGTGAGAGACATGGCTGGCCTTTGATAACCCAGTTAGCTGTACTGGGGAGCATAGCAGTGACAATCCGGTGATAGTGGGGCTTGAACCCCTGACCTTTGGATCAGTAATCCGGCACCTTAATCACCGGGCCACCACTGCCCCTGTATTAATCTTTATTAAATATTTCCCTATTAATTTACTATAAAATCTCTATTAATTATTACCTCTGCATTTAACCCATCCAATGTGAGCACACACACACACACACACACACACACACACACACACTCGGAGCAGTGGTCTGCCACAAACTGCGGTGCCAAGAGAGCAGTTGGGGGATAGGTGCCTTGCTCAAGGGCATTTCAGCCATGAAGGAAGAGGAAGGGAAGGTGCAGCTCACTTCCCCACTGTCACACATTTTACCTGCTGGTTCAGGAATCTAACCAGCGACCTTTAGGTCCCAAAGCCGCTTCTGTAACCATTAGGCTACAGCTGATTCCTTTAAATCATTTGGCACTACAAGACAAATTTTTAACAGAAATAAAAGATACAGAAAAAAAATTAAACAAGTGTGCAAAAAATATGTTTAAAAAAAGTAGTTCTGTGAATCGTTGATCAATAAGGTAAAAGTCCACTCAGTACTGAGCATTTTCAGTGCATTTCTTATCGTGAAATCAAGGTATACTACAATCTAGTATTCTACAATCAGAACTGTGATCCATCTGGCATGTATCATCACATAAACCTTTGTTGCAAAAACCTATAATATATAATAGAGATAATAATAATAATAATAATAATAATAATATGTAAACATATCTGCTAATTTAGACAAAAATTGATGGAGCTGATGCAGTGGGTTTGGAAAGAAGACTATCTAACACTATTTAAAAGACGTGAACAAAACACACTTGTTAAAAAACAAAGGTGGTAGAGCCTTCATCAACTTTGAGATGAATTCTGTCACAGGTGGTCAGAAAATCACTGAACCATGAACCCATTTTAAAAAACATTAAGCAAGTCTAAACATATTCGGCAAACAAGCCATAAAAATGCTCTGAGCCATGAAGTCACGGAAATATATTTCGGGAAGCTTATATAAAGCTGGTGAGCTGGTTGAGGTAAACTTTTAATATCCATCCAAACTGCACTGAACAGCCTTTACCTGACCTTGTACATGGAATGGAGACATTGTGAAAACCTGGAGACAGTTCACCATGAACTGTTTTAAACAGACTTAAAAAATCCCTGTGACCAGAAAATCCTGGTGAAGAGCTTTTTGAGCATGACAGAGAAAAGCTTAGAACTGCTTTAGCCATAACCAACCACAAAGGGTTTAAAAACAACCATGAAGGTGCCTGTATAGTTCCTACACAATTCTGCCCCTCAGGCTCGGGGGATGTTGCAAAAATTAATATTCATTAACATTCCTCTCACCTTTGATCCACAATTGTTAAATATATAAACTAATTATTTGTATGTGTTGTGTTTGCTGTAAGATGGGTGGAAGAAGACCCGAAAGAGATCCTACAGTCTGTGTGTGAGTGCATGGAGAGGACCAGTGAGAAACTCACTCAGCTCAATATTGACATCACCAGAATTAAGGGTATGTGTGGTTATCTGTGTGTGTTTGTGATGTGTGTGTGTGTGTGTGTGTGTGTGTGTGTGTGTGCGTGTGAGTATTTGTATATGTTTGTCTGCATTTCCAGCTGTCCTGATCTACAAGCTTCTTGTAGTGAAGATTTGTTCTGTTCTGCACAGCAATTGGAGTGACCAATCAGAGAGAGACGACGTTGGTGTGGGACAAAGAGACTGGAGAACCGCTGTACAACGCCATTGGTGAGTGTGAACTACCCACAAGGCAGTGAGATCATCATATATTGTGGAGAATTTTAACAGACTCTAACTAAGAGTAATATAAAGATTGAGGAACTGCCTAAAAGCTGAGCTCTGAAAAACTTCTCCATGACATGACATGATATTATGTAGCATAAAATTGCTTTGCACAACAAACAAGTACACTAATGCTGCAGCTACATTATACAAATATACAGGAACAAATTATTTCTCAATAATGTTGTCATGTTTTACTGGAAGGAAATAAAAAATTCAATAGAAAATTTGTTAAACAATGTTTACACTGGGGGGCACGGTGCCACAGTGGTTAGCACGTCCGCCTCAAGCAAGAAGACTCGGGTTTGCAAGGGTCTCCTCCAGGTAATCCGGTTTCCTCTCACAGTCCAAAAACATGAACAGTAGGGGTGCTGGAAAAAAATTGATTCACATCTGACTCACGATTCATATTTATTAAGATTCTGAATCGATTTTTAAGAACACATTTTTTCGAGCACTTCCAACCTTACTCACAACGCATACCATTTGTCCCGATACGGCCTCCGTAATGAATTGTTCCAGTGAGTGCCGTGTACAGAACTAACTTTTAGCTTTTAGCCTAGCATTGACATGGATGAGAAAAAAGAAATACACCCAGCGCCATCTTCACTGAAGGCAAATGCTTACACTTCAAATTTTATAATTTCCGGGTAAGAAGGAGCTTGTACGGAGCCCCTAAAGGGACACAGGGAAGAAAAAAAATGGATAGGTTTCTCGTGAGCACGAGAATCCTTAGGGAACTGGTGCATACAAAAACCTATCTTTCTTTTTCTTTTTTTTCCCCCATGTCCCTTTTGGGCTCCGTAAGCTTGACATGACATATATTGCGCAAAATAAAAGTATATATATATATAATAAACGGGTACACTGCTGTAATTCACTGTGTTGTATAATTAATGGCATTTCTTGAGATGTGATTCTGTGATTGATATATATATATATATATATATATATATATATATATATATATATATATATATAATACACCAGAGTAAATTACAGCAGTGTCCCAGTTTGTCAGTATCTTTATTAGCAGGCTCAAAGGTTTTCCCTGTCATGTTAACAGCAATAGAGTTGTGGGTTATTGGTTAGCACTATTGCCTCACAACAAGAACATTTTGCATTTTAATCTTATTTCGTGTTATTTTCATGTGCCCCCTGTGCTTGTTAGTTTTCTCCCACAGTCCAAATACATGCACATTAGGTCATCTCTAATTGCCATTAGTGTGAATGTGAGTGTGAATGGTTGCTTGTGTCTGTGTTAGTCCTGTAATAGACATTTGCTTTAAAGGCATTCAGTTTAGGGTGTAACCGCACATCTCATCTGCAGTCAGTTGGGATTGGCTCCAGTTTACCTCATGACCCTGATGAACTGTAATCCTGAATGAGGATTACAGTTGGATGGATAGTCACCTGTTTATCACAGGGCTACCACAAACACAAACAAATATTAACACTTACATTTCCACCTATAAGGCAGTGGTGGCTCAGTGGTTAGGGCTTTGGGTTACTTATACAAGGTTTGGTGGTTCAATCCTCAGTATCATCAAGCTACCACTGTTGGGCCCTTGAACAAGGCCCTTAACCCTAAATTGCACAGTTGTATCAAAAAAATCTAAGTCTGGTATCTGCCATTCATTCCATGAATGGAAATATAAATCTATGAGTAATTTCGAGTAGCCAGTTGACCTAATGTGCATGTCTTTGGATTGTGGAAGGGACCCAGAGTATACAGAGGAAACAAACACATGCACAAGAAGAACATTTAAACTACTCACAGAAAAGCCATGGTCAATTGCGAGATTTAAAAATGCAGAAACAGTAAACAGTGAATAAACAGTGCTAACCTCTGCACCACTATGACACTTGATAGTCAAAATCTATACATGTTGGTAAAAAGGACGGGGAGATATCAAAGTTTATGAACAAATGAAAAAGCTAATTAATTTTTTTTTTATTTGTTCTCTTGAACCTTCACAGTGCATTCTAAAAATTAAAACCATGGTTTACTTAATTTTTTTTGGTGAATTTTACACTTCCTACACATCTTTCCATCATCTTACACTTAAAAATACTGTATAAATTTTGAAGCTGTGAATTCAATATTCATTCATTCATTTTCTGAATCACTTAATCCTAATTAGGGTTGCAGGGAGGCTGACATCCATCTCAGCTGACTCTGGGCAAGGGCAGGGTACACCCTGGACAGCTTGCCAAGCCATCGCAGGACAGAAGCATGCTGACGGCAATGCAGCCTACTCTTGACGAAAATCAGCAGTGGTTCTTTTACATGTCTCTCTCAGTGAGAGTCATGGCAGGCCTTTGATAACTCAGTTAGATGCACTGGGGGGACAGCAGTGACAACCCATTGATAGTAAACCCCCAACCTTCGGCTCAGTAATCCAGCACCCTACCACTGGGCCACCGGGTCATTCAGTATAAATAAATAATAAAAATGTAAATAGAAAATGTAAGATAATGTAATGTAATGTAAAATAAGTTGATCTATGTTTGAAGAAGGGCTCCTATAATTTTGCTTAATTTTAGCTCGTTCTAGACAAAAAGCCATTTTTAGCTTCTTCTTACATAGTGTAAGAAATATGATTTTCAGAGGCATTGTGATCCAAAAAATGGAAAATTCTGACATGATTCAGTAAATATATGTAATATCAGCCATAAAATTATAAGCCCCAGAAGAAGAAAAAAAATGCAATTTCACATGTGGTTTTTATGACCAAATTTCGAAGGCTTATACTTTCTAAACTGTGAGGAATTTAGCATTTGGTGGTGGGTAGAGACATATAGCCTTACATTTAGGATTTTTTTTAGCAAAATATGAGAGGGTTATCTGGGAAGTTTCTTTGACACAGAAATAAATTATGAAATAAAACTAGGCACTTGTACAGTTCATATGTCAGAGATTGTTGAACCTGGGTACACAAAGTCGGGGACTACATGCAATTGGTGGTTAGAGATGCAGATGCCAAGTAGAGAGTGTGCATCCTGTCACATGACTTGCATTTTCTTCAGCCTGATGCTGAGTTAGAAGTCTAGGTGGCAATAGACACCACTATACACACTCACACCTAGGGGCAATTTGGAACAGCCAATTAGCCTAACATGCATGTTTTTGAATGCCAAACCAAGGGACTCGTGTCGGAACTCAGAGCCCCCTCTGAGTGGACATACACCTGGTGAAAGCAAAGTCCCCCTCTGCACCTGATTATTTCTTAATGCATGCTCAATATTCAACAATTAATCAAATATTTAGTCATTCAAAAATCACAATGCAATCAGATGATGAGCAAAAACAATACCTTGTTTATTAAGATCACATACAAAGTCTCAAAGAGCAGTCGGTCTTCAAGGACTGATCAGATTGTCAACCAACAGAGTCAGCATGCAGTTCCAAATTAGCAAATTCCCTCGGGGCTTTGTACCCTTTTATTCACATTAGAAATTTAAGAGGCAGCTTTTTTTGCACACCTGCCCAATGTTTTTCCAATTACGTTCATATTTTTGGCTATCTTATCTTTTCACACCTGATGTTTTCCAAGGTTTTTCCCATTATGTTTATATTTTTGATTATCTTATCCTTTTCCCATCTGGTGTTTTCAGTTCCCATTATCTTCTCATATTTTTTTGTTTATGCTTCCATGTAATCTAACCATGTCCTTGGCATAACCTCAATTCCTTATCCCCCCGCTTATTCTCTGTTTTAATTTCCCGTTATTTTCGAGCTGATTTGGGCGTTTTATAAAAAACAAGTCACCTTCTATATTGGGGCCATTTCTTATTTTCTCTTTATTTGGACTTTGCTCCTGTGAACTGACCAGACGTCTCAACCTTGTTGTTTTCTGCGTCTTATCTTCTACCAACCCAACTGTCCTTTTTCCGCTATGAGTGAGTATTTTCTTCTCTTTTACCATCCTTCTATGTTATTTTTTTGCCTGTTAGCAAACATGATTATCTTCTTTCAGGCTTTGCTCGATTAGAGAACTTTATACTCATATTTGTTTTATATTTATTGTTACCATTGCTCTGTGTGTACCATGTTGCTGTGGTTTTAATTTAATCGAATCTGCTTAGTTTTATATTGATTATGGTTTTTTTGTTTTTTTGGTTGCTATGGTTCATTGTGAGATATCTTCTTCTATGAAAGAGAGAGTTTATGCATGGCCAAACAGCCTTGCTGATAAAGGTGTTCTAATGCTCTTGAAGGAGAGAGTTTGTGCCTGGCCAAGTGGTCTTGCTGACAACACACAGGTGCAGAAAGAGCAGACACTCAAGGTTACATATTTCTCAGGGGAAAATGACAAGTGCAGTGTATCTGACTTCAGGTCCTAACAAAACAGTCTTTAAATCAATCTAGGTCATAAGACACATAAGTTTGTCTACTACATCCAATCCCCATAATTCCTTTCGACAGACTGGATGATCTATGACTTTAAATAAATGTACTATTACAATGGTTTTTGTCTCTTAGTGCGGTTATTTTACTGGTACACACAAGTCCATTGGTCTATTACGATTGAGCATTGAACTACATTATTCATACATTACTAACTGCAATGTCTACATTTTAATCAGTTAAAGAATAGTATCATATTGTAGTGTTAGTCAGGTAGACTGTATTACAATAAATGCTGATTAAAAACGTTATGTAGCACCATAAGGCTAGATTATACAGGATACATGTTTCACCCTATACCATGATATAGTACCTAGATGCTAATTCACACAGGATATATGATTTTTCTCCCACAGTCGAACTCAGCACCTTCTTGCAGATTGGCTATGGATGAGATTTTACCATCTTGCTTGAGACGTTTGCCTAAAACCCTTGGTAATTTTTTTTATATCTTTAGTGTGGCTGGACTTGAGGACTCAGTCTACTGTTGAGCATCTCATTGAGAAAACGCCTGGAAAGAACAAAAATCATTTAAAGGTGATGAATAAACCCTCTCTCACTCTCTCTCTCTCTCTCTCTCTCTCTCTCTCTCTCTCTCTCTCTCTCTCTCTCTCT
>JAOUQZ010005499.1:0-16046 GCA_028564935.1 Neosilurus hyrtlii
ATATATATATATATATATATATATACACACACACACACACACACACACACATTTTATTTTATATATTTTCTTTATTTTCTAGTTTTGCATTTTATATTTATATTGACTAACTATAAAATCCTTTAAATAGTTTTAGTTATTGTTATTGTTATCTTCTTCTTGTTACTCTGATAGTTTATTCTTCACATTTTAGGACAGTCCTACTAAGCATTTCACTACATAATGTACTGTGTATAATTTTGTATGTGACACATAAAATTTTAATTTGAATTTACTCACTCACTCATGACTCATTCTGCTTAATCCTACTACTGGGGTCAGGGGGAGGCTGGAGCTTATTTCAGCCGACAATGGGTGAAGGTGGGGTACACCCTGAACAACTTGCCATGTCATCGTAGGGAAAAACAGACACAACCTTTCTCGCTCACATCTACGCCTAGGGGCAATTTTGAACCACCAATTATCCTAATGTGCACGTCTTTTGGACTGTAGGAGGAAACCGGAATGCCCAGAGGAAACCCACTCAAGCAAATGCTTGTGCCTGGGACTCAAACCCATGACCTTCTTGTTTAAAAGTTCAGGATTGTCCTAGTGTTTCAGCATTTTGTTATTACATCAGAATGTCATGAGATTTAGGAGTGACTCAGTTGTTTGTTGTTTTGGACTGTGGTCATTATGCTGATGCACAGTCATATGATTTGAGCTGAACATTCATTCATTTAATTTCTGAACCGCTTAATCCTAATCAAGGTCGTGGGGAGGCTGGCGCCCCTCTCAGCCGACTCCGAGTGAGGGCAGAGTACATCCTGGACAGCTCACCAGGGCTGAAACGCGCAAAATCAGCAATAGTTTTTTTACATGCCTCTCACCACAGACAGTGAGAGACATGGCTGGTCTTTGATAACCCACTTAGGTGCACTGGGGGTTGAGGTGAACATACAAAAAGAATAATAAAAAAGTGTGTGTTAAACAGAAGTGAACAGACTCACTCCTAGCTCTGGAGTTGACTTCACCCACTTTAAAACAATATATAAAAAAATCTAAGGGGCTCAATACAGAGTAGGATGGGTCATGGTAATCTATCTTAAAAAATCCACCTCACAATAAAAAACAGATGTGTAAGCAGGAGCTTCTCAATCTTTGGATTGGGCCTGAGTTTTTTTTTTTATCTTTTTTTAATTAGTTACTGAGCATGGTTTACTTAAGAGGTGCAGTCATCAATTTTAATCAAATACAGTGTTTGTCAAATATCACCTTGAGGGCACTTGCCTGGACGCTCTGTGTGAGTTGTGGGGAAAAATGGTATTTGTGCACAGCTCTGGTTCTGTAAATGGAACTCATACAAAGTAGCTTAGAGCGAGCCTCACAACGCCATTCTAGCCAATCAGCAACATGGGAAGTTTGTGCACAAATCTAATGATGTAGAAAAGTACCAAGCAGCTGACTGCATATTTCAGCATAGGGATTGCAAGATTCAGGATGATCTTAACCAGGAATGTTTTGATCCATTTTCAACCCATAACTTTATAACAATTCATTTAGGTTATAGCTTTAAAAAAAAAAACCAAACAAATTTAAGTAAGTAGTAAGGAGATTTAATGGTGTTTTGTACTATATAAACTTGAATGGATTCAAATTAACCATAGAGTATCATGACTACTTTAAAAAAACAAAAAACAGGTACCATATTGGTTTAAGTGTCCAATCAGAACTGAATTGAATATTTTCTCTTGTTTGCAGTGCTGATCAGGAGGCAGTACATATTCACGGATTCAGCGCTGTACGGGAGATTATATCCAAGTCACATACACACCAACTCAATTCAAAAAGCCCTGCTGGCTATGGGATCAGGAGTCGTGGCTCTACAAAACCCCTATAGACATGGTAAGGCTCTGAATGAGCGATGCTACATTTCATTTGATTTAAACAGCTTAATTTCATTATTTTAATACATATATTGCAGCTTGTGGGTGTGTCTATGCCAGAATGACCTGTATTAGTCAGGAGAATGGTTCATTTCCATGGTTGTATGATAATTGACTTGTATTCGCCTTATGATGTCATAAAGCACTCTCAGACAAGAGACAAAATATAAATAATAGTAAAAGAATAATGTAATCCAAGAATCATTATCCTTGTCGCTAGAAACTGCAGTTGCTTTTGTCCATTAAAGGCCAAACACATGTTTGTGACATGTTGCATGGAGCTATCATTTCCATGGGGAAGTTCCCTGTAATCTTATAATAAACAGGACATTTGTTGTGTTGTGGCTATTTAAGGCCATCATCATTTAGGGACAATCAGACTAAGAAAGTCTGAGAAAAGAGAACATTTCCCATAAATTAAAGCCCTCAAGTATTTGTGGGGGTGTAAGTATCTTTGACTCCACTGGTTTGGATTTTAATAAAGAAAAACACATTTGTACATATTAAAATTTATTCTCAAAGCATTACTACAGAAGATTCTATACTCAGTGCTAATGTAATATATTATCTTAGTTTTGGGGTGCCAATAATTTTAGAGTTGACCCTTTTTAAGATCATAGTAACTCCATACTAATTCGAGTAAGTTACCTGGTAATGATTTACAGGAAGCTAGTCAGAATAGTCAGAGGTGATGGTAACAATCAGAGAGCAAAAACAAAAAACCAACGGCTGTAATATCTACAAGCTGAATGTGTCTTTAAACAGCCAAGAATTCTAAAATTGATGTAATGACTTACTAGATGGCTCCTGATTGGTCAGTTGTCATAATTAGGAGTTCACTTTGATGAAACCAAAACTCCACGCATCATTAATTTATCTGCTGAACCGCATAATCCTTACTAGGGTCACAGGGAGACTGGAGCCTATCAGCCAACACTGGGTGAAGGCAGGGTACACCCTGAATAGCTTACCAGTCCATCACTCCCTCCTACTGCCGATTTAGAACAGTCAGTTAGCCTAATGTATACGTCTTTGGACTGTGGGAGGAAAAATTGAAGTACCCGGAGGAAACCCGCAAAAGCAAAACATGCAAACTTGACACAGAAACGCTCTTGTCGAGCCTTGGACTCAAACCCAGGACATTCTTGCTGTTAGGCAGATGTGCTAAACCACTACATCTCCAGCCCACCTGGAGCTATGACTCATTTTGAACAATATCCAGATGCATCTACAATGGGCCAAAAAAGTATTTACTCAGCCACCAATTGTGCAAGTCCTCCCACTTAAAAGATGAGAGATGTCTCTAATTTTTTATCATAGGTACACCAAGACTATGAGAGACAAAATGAGAAAAAAAAGAAAGAAAAGAAATCATATTGACTGATTTTTAAAGAATTTATTTGCGAATTATGGTGGCAAATAAGTATTTGTTCAATAACAAAAGTTCAATACTTTGTTATATACTCTTTGTTGGCAATGACAGAGGTCAAACGTTTTCTGTAAGTCTTCACAAGGTTAAATGCTTCTTACGAAGCCACTCCTTTGTTGCCCGGGTGGTGTGTTTGGGATTGTTGTCATGCTGAAAGACCCAGCCACGTTTCATCTTCAATGCCCTTGCTGATGGAAGGAGGTTTTCACTCAAAATCTCACGATACATGGTCCCATTTATTCTTTCCTTTACACGGATCAGTTGTCCTGGTCCCTTTGCAGAAAAACAGCCCCAAAGCATTATGCTTCCACCCCCATGCTTCACAGTAGGTATGGTGTTCTTTGCAAGCAAATCAGCATTCTTTCTCCTCCAAGTACGACAAGTTGAGCTGTTACCAAAAAGTTTCATCTGACATTCTCCCAAATCCTCTTTTGGATCATCCAAATGCTCTCTAGCAAACTTCAGATAGGCCTGGACATGTACTAGCTTGAGCAGGGGGACACGTCTCTGGCTCTGCAGGATTTGAGTCCCTGGTGGCGTAGTGTGTTACTGATGGTAGCCTTTGTTACTTTGGTCCCAGCTCTCTGCAGGTCATTCACTAGGTCCCCCCTGTGGTTCTGGGATTTTTTGCTCATCGTTCTTGTGATCATTTTGTCCCCACAGGGTGAGATCTTGCGTGGAGTCCCAGATCGAGGGAGATTATCTTCCATTTTCAGATTATCTTCCATTTTCTAATAATTGCTTCCACAGTTGATTTCTTCACACAAGCTGCTTACCTATTGCAGATTCAGTCTTCCCAGCCTGGTGCAGGTCTACAGTTTTGTTTCTGGTGTCCTTTGACAGCTCTTTGGTTTTGGCCATAGTGGAGTTTGGAGTCTGACTGTTTGAGGTTGTGGACAGGTGTCTTTTATACTGATAAGTTCAAACAGGTGCCATTAATACAGGTAATGAGTGGAGGACAGAGAGCCAGATATCTTGCTGGTTTGTAGGTGACCAAATACTTATTTTACTGAGGAATTTACCAATTAATTAAAAATCCTACAATGTGATTTCCTGGATTCTTTCCCCCCATTCTATCTCTCATAGTTAAAGTGTACCTGTGATAAAAATTGGAGACCTCGCTCATGTTTTAAGTGGGAGAACTTGCACAATTGCTAGATGACTAAATACTTTTTTGCCCCATTGTATAAAAACAATATAAAAATATTAGAATGATTCAGGAAGGAAGCACAGATGCAGTCTTTGTTAAGACAAACAACAAGGGTTCTGGCAAAGGAGTTGGAGGCACCTGGTGCCAAAATATTTGCATTCATCATTAAGAGAGTCGTTTATTTCCAGTTCTACAGAACTGAAGTTTCCAAGTGATTACAATCATCAGGACAAAGACCGGAACTTTCAGAGGAGTGATTTCTGGTAATTTCTGAATGAAACATTGGGCTGTTTGGTCACAGTGACCGAAGCTACAGTACTACGTGGAAGTTTTTGGTAGCCTATTTTATTTTTGAGTTGTATCAATTTTGTTATAGATGTTATTTTTTTGAAGACAACTTTGCTTTATGGTGTTTCATGAAGGGTGCCAAACACTTTTGCACCGCACTGTATGTATGAAGGAAAAAAGGGTGAGGCTTTTATCCCAGGAAGGGCACATCCCATCTGTAAAGCATGGTGGTGGCAGCATCATGTTGTAGGGTGTTTTGCTGGAAAAGGGGTCTAGAACTACTGGAGCAAGAAAATTCAATCTAGGTTCGAACTTGGTCTTCAAGCTGGATCTTGATCCTGAGCACACCTCCAAGGTCATTTTTGCACTGAACGGCACACAATATCGCCTATCTTACACGATCAGTGGAAGCGAATAGGGAAAGGTTTTGGGGAACTTGGTGTCTGGCAGCATCTGCCAATCACTGGTATCTCTAATCCCTGATTGGTTAGCACTCAAATCGCTCGCATGAAGATTCAGCGCAATTGAACTCCATGTCCGCCGACTTTGCATCGCTTAAGAAAGTTTCACCTCTTGTGTTGCTCATTTCGCTGGCGGGCGATCATTGACTTTGCATCGTTGCTTGTTGCTCTGCAATTTCTGTGTGAATCCGGCTTTAGTCTGGTCGTCAGAAAACCCAGATGTGAAACCTATAGAATGCTTTAGGACTGAAATGAAAATGCGATGGAAGTGAAACCCATTCAAACAGAAACAGCATATAATATACAGCTCATATAGATAGTTACAGTCAGAAATTTACATACTGTACATATGACACTTGCTTATTACGCACGTGAACGTTATTAGTATGACAGAATCAGGTTTTCCTTTTCTGGGGCAGAATGAATGTAAAAAAATTCGCTCCCGATGGATCTCTGATGATTAGCGTCCGAGACTGGTGTTATAACAGTTAGAGCTACTTTAATGGAGGATGGCTTTTCATTGAACAAACACACTGTGAGTGTCTGGTGAAGCGAGGCAGAGAGAGATGCTAGCAGAGAAAAAGAGAGAGCAAACGTGTAGTAGTGAAGTTGTACTAGTAGTGAATGTAAAGTGAAGTTAACAGTTTTCAGATTCATAAATTCTGCAGTTCTTTAGCATCTAGAAGCATTTTGATTCTTCACTGCTGAATGGGGGATCGGGTGTTCAGGGGTATTAACCCCAGAATTAGCATCAATGTCATCCCTGGAGGATAAATCAGCGTAAACCCCTGCATTTCCCAACTACGGTATGAAGCAACAGTAGGGAAGGCTAATCCGGGGTTTTCTTTTAGTCTCCTTTCAGTAGCTGATTTCACCAGTTCATTTGTTAGTTAAATTATTCGTTTAACAAGTCCATGTTCCATCTTCCTGTTAATATTTCATATTGTGTTTTTTTATTTTGTGCAAGTCTGAGCGGTGGTTTATTAGCTATTATTTTCATTTTAGTTAATAATAATAAATCTGTTTTTTATTATTATTATTATTATTATTGCTGGACGTCATTAAAGTGAGCGATACTTAATAGCCAGTCAGTATCAAATCAGCCTTACTGGGTTCACTGAGGCACTGAATTAATCCAATCTTATTGACTGACTTCATATAAGCTTGGTGGTTTCATGGCAGCGTGGTGTGCTGGCTCATTAGTAAGCAATGCCACCTCACAGCAAGAAAATTCTCGGTGTAAACCGCATGGCATTCTGGGGGCTTTCTTTGTGGATTTGTGTTTCCTCTAGGTACTCAGATTTCCTTTCATAATCCAAAAACATGCAGATTATATTATCCGGCTACTCTACATGGGTATGAATGTAAGTGTGATTTTTAAATTCTGTTTAAATTAGCCCTGCAGTAGACTAACATCCTGTTCAGGGTGCGCCCAGTCGGTTGAAGTCAGCTGGGAGTGGTTCCAGCTCCCCAACAATCTAACAGATAAGCAGCAGAGATGATGGCACAGGCCCAACTTTGAAGCACAGTCCATGTTATGGGTTAAGGTCAGAACATTTACAAGGTCAAAAGTTTATTGCTAGCCTGCTTTATTTATTCCACAACTAGCTCTGCTCTGTGTTTGCGGTAATTGTGCTCTTAGACAATCAGTTGTGTCAAAGTTTCTGATAGTCCGAGGCTATGCTGAATAAATCCAAGGTAGTCCTTTGTCTTCATTGTTGCATCAACTTTGTGGAATGCATCAGGCCTACAGGAAGCAAAACTTCCTCAGCGCATGATGCAACCCCTACCATGAATAACAGCTAATAAAATGTTCTTGTGGTTAAATGCCTCATCCAATTACTCCTCCAGACATACACATGGTCTTCTTGGCCAAACCTCCCTTCAAAAGGCTTTCTCTTTGTCTTTTTGTCTTTGTCCATGTACACAGCTGCAAACGTATTGTCTAGACAGGTTGGAAGGTATCCATTTTGAAGCAGGGACTTTTCCTAGGACTGCAGATTCTTGGTCCATGGCGATGTAAACCTCACTTGACTGTCGACACTGGAGTTCCAGCAGCTTTCAATCCATGGCAGGCCTGCATCTTGGTGGTTCCTGGTTTGTTCCAGACCATCCAACATATTTCCTTTCATCAAACAGAGTTTGGGTCCTCTTCCAGACCTCAGCAATTTCGCTACACTTAACTCATAAATCGTAAATACATACAGTTGTTTGAACTGATGTTCCCATTGTGCTCTGTGTTGGTCAGTCCACTGAGTGCTGTCAAACAAGCCCTTTTTGTGTCGATACAATGAAACTACTAGCAGTCAGGCAGTCGTGGTCACCAGTGTAGGAAGTTATGAGGCCATGACCTTATCAAAGTAAAAGACAGTTGAAACTTTCAGCATTGCTGAATTTAATCTAGCAAGAAGGTCCCAGGTTCGATTCCCAGGCTTGGGGTGTTTCTGTGTGGATTTTGCATGTTCTCCCTGTGCTTCTGTGGGTTTCCTCCGGGTACTCCAGTTTCCTCCCACAGTCCAAAAACATGCACAGTAGGCTAATTGGCCGTTCCAGATCGCCCTGAGTGTGAGTGTGAATGGTTGTGTGTGTGTGTGTGTTGGCCCTGAGACGGTCTGGCAAGCTGTCCAGGGTGCAGCCAGCCTTTGCCCCAGAGTCGGCTGAGATAGGCGCCAGCCTGTCCGTGACCCTAGTTAGTATTAAGCAGCTTAGAAAATGAACGAATGACTGAATTTAATCTGAGTGGGTGTGTGAAATCGACCCTGTGTTGATTTTAAGAAACTCCCCAAAAAACTCCCCCCAAAAAAATTCATTCATAATCCAAAAATGTTTATTGCGCAGTCGTTCTACCCCAGAAAAAGATTATCTCAAAGAAATTCCAAAATAACCGTAACCTTGTATGTGTATAAATGAAATACATATTGATTTAAAGAAATGGTAACACTGTAATAGTAACTTTATAGCCCAAGGGGGTTAGGGTACAAGTGACAGATTTTATTTCTTTGCTCCACACCCTAGTAGAACCTTTTACCAAATAAGCATCAACCCACAAACCATGAACAAAGAATGAAACCTCGTCTCAACATCTCTCAAAACCAAGAGACTTTAGATATTACTGCTGTTTTACTTGAACAGATATGGTTGCAGTGCTGGGGGAGACCACAGGACACCTCGCTTTGATAAAACTAAGGCACAGAATGAACAACAATCCTGAAGGTTACACCGTTCTCATGTAGGGAAACTTCTTATACCCTTTGTTACATATTGTGTCAGCTCATACATATACAGGACTTCATTTATTGAGCTGGATATAAACAGATTTCTGCCTCAATTGTTCTTCTAAGCAGAATATTCACAAATATTTTCTCCAAGTTACTTTTTAAATTTTTTTGTACAAGTTACTTCAAACTGCTAAATTTATTTTGAATACACATAATATTTTTTTCAGATCTGTGTTATGTGAATTCAACATATTTTTTTTCATTTTGGCTCATGCAAACATTTCCAAACAACTTTACATGAAGTTTGATGAATGAGGTCCACTATGTCGAATTTGCATGTCCACACTTATATTCATGATAACTGGAGTGAGTTCTTGATTTCTTATTGTGTGTGTCATTGATTAAAATGTTCTTAGGGAGCGCCCGAGGATACGCCTATCCACCCTGGACCTTTCCCATATGTCAACACTTCCGAATGGCTCCTTAGGGAGGGAATATCTGCGTTTTCTGGAAGACAACGTAAATGAGCTAATCGTCGGCCTACTGATGAAACCTGCTATCTCCATTTTTGACTTTTTTCAGGGATGACAAGAAAAGGAAGTAAAGTACAATTAATGATGATACAGTGCGTATATTAAGTGGGTGTAGAAGGTTTTCTTAATTTATTTATTTTTGCATAATTTAATTTTGACCGAAAATGCAGATGGGAGGTTTCATCAGGAGACTGACAAAATGTTATTATGGCTTTTTGTATTTGGAAGTATTTTGGATGCATTTTTGTGATTCTAAAACGTATTTTTCTTTCACAGAATGTCACGCCAGACACCCGTGCAGACGTGAAATTCGTTGATGACGAAGAGCTAGCGTATGTCATGCAGCGTTATCGAGAAGTTCATGATTTAATTCATACAATACTAGGAATGCCTACTAACATGCTCGGTGAGTTGGTCAGGGTTTTAGCTGGTAATCGCCTACGATGCTTTTTAAACCTGCATAGATTGTATGCGCAATGGAATTCTTTAGACTTGGAGCCTATAATAAGGTTCTAGCTGCCAAACCCAGTCATGCGTGCAAATATATAATCATTGAAGGCTCTATGGGTGAGACATTAAGAGCATGTTTAATTTTGTGGATTAAAGAAACCTAACAAGAGTTGTCTGTTGTAGGAGAAGTAGCTGTTAAGTGGTTTGAGGCTGCTCAGACAGGTCTGCCCATGTGCATTATGGGAGCGCTCCTCGGTCCACTTCGGTTATCAACAAGGTGAGCCTCAAGACTCCACTGTACTCACTGTAGTCAATATTATATACATGATAAGTAAATAGTACATGAAAGTGTCAACACCAAAAAGTCCCTGGAACCCTGAGCGTACATGGGGCTGAGGAAAGGAGTGGGGCTTCCAAACGGTATGAAATAATACAAAAAATTCATTATTATTATTATTATTATTATTATTATTATTATTATTATTATTATTAATGGGGCTGGTGGCGTAGTGGTTAGGGTGCTGGGCTCATGATCAGGAGGTTGTGGGTTCGAATCCCTGTTAGACGTCCACTGTGCTAAGACCCCTAGGCTTAAGTCTTTACCGAAAAGGTGCCTCTGTCCACTGAGTAGTTTAATGGGTACCAGTAAAAAATACTGGGAATGTAACCTATGATGGACTAGCGTCCCATTCATTTCATTTTATTTATTTAACCAGGAAACAACCTCATGAGACAAACTTTACAAGAGTGTAAAGTCTCCTTTACAAGAGTGTCCTGGCCAAGACAGCAACAAACCAAGTTACAAGTAATTAGAACCACAAATAAAATTACAACATATCAACATCCCAAGTCCAAAATAATATTAATCAAAACATTTACAACCTACAGACTCCTCATTTAATGCCCTCCGCTTACTTTTAAAAAGGTGTAAGAAAACCGGTTCCCTCAGATATAGTTTATCATGCAGCAAATTCCAAGCTGTTGGAACTAAAATTTTGATTAGCATTACATAAGTGTGAGAGAAGCAAATTTAATATTGCCTTATAAATAAAGATGTGCCAATGATTTTGTCTACAAATAGACAGCGAGGACCAGCCAACTCTTTCATACAAAATACAATGATGAATTAGAGCTTTAAGAAAAGTTATAAACCTCAACACTCCATGATAAACAACATCCAGTGACTTAAAACATTGCGAGGATGCATGCATATATAAGACATCACCGTAGTCAATCACAGACATACAGCAAGGCATCAACAAGTCTCCTTTTAGCAACAAAAGAGAAACAACGTATTTCTGAAATAGAAACCGAGACGCAACTTCAAAATTTTAAAGAGTTGTTCAACATGATACTTGAAAGACAACGTATCATCCATTAAGAACCCAAGATACTTAAACCATGAGACAGGCTCAGTCACATCACCCAAGGGCGTCATTATAGGAAGCAGGCTCAATGCTTTTTGCTTTGAGTTTGAAAACAGCATAACTTCAGGATTTTTTAGGATGACCCCCAGTTGCTTGACACTACGGAAACCAGGGATAAGCACCGGCCTGATGAGCCACTAGGCTCAGGTAATTATTATTATCTTTGCTCTAAGGAAGACTTACAGTAGACAAACAAAAGGAGGAGGATGTACTGATTTGAGCATGAGCCAATTGTCACGCTGAGACTTACTGAAGATTAACCAGTAGGGAAATCTCTCTTTATATTATTTTCTACATTTCCTCTGGAAATTTCAAGGTATTTTATGTCTGTCACAACTGTTAGTCATTGTTAAAGCATAGACTTCCCCTGTGCTAATTTTGGTTTCACGTAAGTAGCATTGTTCACCCTTTAACATCCGATACAACCCTGCCCATGGCGTCTGTCTAGTGGTTCTCTAAATACGACACCTTAATACCTTATATACATTTATTTATACAGTATCTGCTCTTGACATGTGCACATACTTGTGAGGCCAGTCACAGGATACTCAGGGCAGGCAGCCGTCATGAATCCTTGAAAAAAATAAAATAAAAATGATAACACACACCTAGGTTTGATTTTGTCTCTGATTTAGCCGGATGAAGAAGCTGGCGACGTCTCTCGGGCCATGGGCTTTACGGAGCGGCAGTCGCGCACACTGCATGTTGAGCGTTTTCTACGAGCGCCGGTGGGATCAGAACCTGGAGGAACTCCGAGAGGAGCTGAACATCGAGCCACCACCTCTTATCGTGCCTACAAGGAGAAAAACAACAGCCTCCGAATCCTAGCTCACTTTCATACTTGAACTTTAATGACGGAATGATTGCTGTTTGATTGCTGGAGATGATGTCTTTGTGTATCAAAGTCTATTGGTTTTAGTTATAATGCAGTTTTGTTAGACTAAAGAAAAAAATCTTATGACGTCACTTTAGGAGAGGAGTGATTCACTGCACATGTGTCTGACAGGACAATACTTTATTCATTCATTCATTCATTCATTTTCTAAGCCGCTTAATCGGCCGACTCTGGCCGTGGGCGGCGTACACCCTGGACAGCTCTCCAGGCCATCACAGGGCCAACACATACACAACCATTCACACTCACACCTAGGGGGGATTTGGAACAGCCAATTAGCCTACTGTGCATATCTATGGGAGGAAACCGGAGTGCCCGGAGGGAACCCATGCAAGCACAGGAAGAACAAGCAAACTCCACACAGAAACACCCGAGCCCAGGAATCGAACCCAGGCCTTTTTGCTGTGAGGCGGATGTGCCACCCACTGCTTCACCATGCCGCCCAGGACAATATTGTCTTTTCATATACATTTTTTCAAGTGGAAGAGGGAAAATGAGGACCTGCTGTGTTTAAGGAAGCAGCATAAAAGTGCAATAGGCTGTAGGTCTGTGAGTTATGTGTGACTAATTCCACACTTAAAATTCCATAAGAGTGGTATTAACTCATCTGACTCATTCTGACACTTTCCGTATGATTTTAATGATCTATCCATGTTTGATTTTGCATAATGTATTACACACATTTACTGTTAATCATCTAAACAGGAACAGTTTTGGAAGGTACACCGTGTGTACACATCCTTTAGGAATGTCATTGTTTCCTGCTTCCTGTTTGTAAATTGATTAAACAGTCCTTAGAAACTGTTAAAGACAATAACAGCAGTTTTCCTCAAGCACTTGTTGAGCTGAGATAGTTGAATAAAACTGTTAGAAGTGGTTTTTGACCCATAACCATTTTACTGGTGCAATAGGTTTAACCACAGTGCCTAAAAGTCGCTAACCGTGAAGTGGGTGTGGATGAGTAAGATTTAACAGATTTTTGAACTCACCATTTTCCATTACCATGTACACACCTCCACTAAACAGATGATATATGTATGTATGTGTGTGTGTGTGTATATATATATATATATATATATATATATATAAACTCCCACTTGCTACTTACAGTAACTATTCGCAAGGGTTGTGATGACATGGATTTCCTAACCCACAGTCTACTTAAAAAAACAAGTTATAACTCTATAAACATGTGACTCCTTATAAGAATTTAGGAGGATGAAAAAGTGGTTTGGGGGTGCAGTAATAAAATGACTAACAAGAGGTAGTACAAATACTGGCCAGCAGGCAACTCCCGCAGTCATATAGATTTATTCTAAGGCAATGGCATGAACTATTTTTAAAAATCATTTCTACATAAATTGTCATAATATTTGAATTAGTATATAATAAATAAATTGCCTGTTGAACCTTTGTTAAAAACTTGAAAATAAAGATTTGTCTGAAATCTCTGCCATTTTACTTTATAACTTGTAACTTCTCATTCTTTACCTTTGCCCAGGGGTATTGTAATCTTGGGCGTTTGTGTGTCCATCTGTCCGTTTGTGAACAAAATCCTGACCACACCCATGCACAATTTTTTACCAAACTTGGTGGGGACACTACCCTACCTGAGACTCAGAGATGATTTGATTTTGGAATGTCAAGGTCCGAGCGAGGTCTCAAAGTTTGGAAGAAAGAGAACTTATAACTTTAAAGCGAGTGCCGATTGACCTGCTGCTACTATGCAACATTATTAGGAAACCATATTTGGACTTTCTAGTGAGACAATTCCTTTTAACCTTGAAGGGTCAAATCCTAGCCATTTTGCAAAACCTTCAAACAAGCGTTTTTGCAAATTTGGTATGCCATGCTACCTGACGCGTACCTTATGCTCTGTGAATGCACCTCTAGTTTTATATTGCCATTACTGGACTGGACTGCTTTTGTACAAGAAATAATGCAGTAAAGTCTCTTGACTGCTATTTATTCCAGTAAGTTAATTATGTGGGAACCATGCTTGAGCATTGCCAGTGGTATGAAAGGAAGGGCTGAAAAAAAACATTGACATTGAAAATAAACTCATTATCAAACCACCTTTTCCTGTTAACACACCCTTGGCTTTTAATTTCATTAATTAATCCTCTCCAGGCTAAGGTTGCAAATCTGCAAGACCAAGTTAATTTCCAGACAAACTTTGATGGCATGATTTTAAACATTTAACTACCACTGCAGGACTTTGTAGTAGAAGTAGTAGAACTCTTTAACTGCTGGGTTCAATGAAAATGTCCCCTAAACTGCAACAACTCTAGTTGAGGAAGCATTTATAAACTTACTTACTGACAAACGTACTTTTGTCAGACAGTTCTCACCACACTTTGAATTCCATGTGCACATGCACAAACAATTCAATCCCTTGTGATATGAATACTCACTTATTCATTTCCTGAACCACCTACTCATACTAGGGTCACGGGGATGTTGAATATTATCTCAGCTGACACTGGGCGAAGGCAGGGTACACCCTGAACAGCTTGCCAGACCATCACAGGGCCAACACACACATACATTATGTATAATATTTATAGTGTGCTAGTTTAAACGTCCCAGACTTTTGAAGACTGGCAGCATAAAATATTTTCTCCCCCTTCTGAGCTACTTAAAACAGGAATTCTAGTGGCAGTAGGGGTACTGTGTGTGTGTGTGTGTGTGTGTGTGTGTGTGTGTGTGTGTGTGTTTATGTGTTTATGTGTTGGCACTGTGATGGACTAGAGAGCTGTTCAGTGTGTACCCACCCTTACATATAGTCCTAGTAGTATTGCATGGCTTAGAAAATTAATAAATGGATTAAGCAAAATCTTTAGGTGAAATTATGCGCATGCGCCATACAGACTAGGCTGTGAAGCAGAAAAACAGGCGCATGCGCAGAGACCATTAGGCAGGTACCGGTTAATTATCTTATCCTAACAGTACCCCACAGCTACTTTATATTTGTTTATTTGTTTGTTTTGCTGTTAAAAACCCATCTGACTGTGGTGTGAGTTCCTTCAGTAATTATTTATTTTATTTTAAAAGAAAAGTCAACTTTCTCTTTAAAGAAGAAAACCAGAGACTCCCTGATTTGCATTTTGCTCAGTATTTAATAGCTGATCATGTGATAATAGTTTAAAATGAAAGTCTAGAACATATTATGCTTAAAGTCACTCACCCGACGTGTATTTCCCTTAAATCCCCTTAAATGTTTCACCTTGGTAAGATGGAAAGTCTGTAAAGTACCAGTCCATGCTTTGTGATTATCTGGACCTTCAGCAGGTGTGAAATATTCCCCTAAAATCTCTAAGCACTGCTCCATGTTAACCACTTATTATTATTAGATTTAGCTCTTGTACTTGGTTTGTCTCTCTTTCTGTCTTCAACCTTCACTACAATAAGTAGTACAGTGCGGTCTGTATAGCTGGTGACTTTATGAGAAATAAATAAATAAATGAAAAAATACTGTCAGTCACAAAATCTAGATTTTAGATGTTACAAGTTTTGTACTATGGCTCCATCTACTGGATTAAAGGCATTAGAGCACAAATGCTGTTGTGCTGCTGCTCACTCACTCATTATTATTATTATTATTATTATTATTATTATTATTATTATTATTATATCCATTCATTCATATGCTGAACCACTTAATCCTACCAGGGTCGCAGGGAGGCTGGTGCCTATCTCAGCCGACCCTAAGTGAAGGCGGTGCACACCCTGAACAATTCGTCAGAATTGCAGGTCAATATACACACACAACTATTCACACCCACACTCCCACCTAGGGGCAATTTGGAACAGCCAGTTAGCCTAATGTGCATGTCTTTGGACTGTGGGAGGTGTTTGGCAAATGAATGAATGAATGATCAAAACACTTCAGTCAGATTATCAATTAATTTACAGGTTTAAGAGAATATCAAGCTGTACACTTGAGTTTAGTAACATAAAACAACAGAGGTGCATCTCTTGTGGGCGTCTTATTTATTTATTTATCTATCTATCTATCTATCTATCTATCTATCTATCTATCTATCGACCTATCATTATATCTACTGTATCTGCCTGTCTATCTATCTATCTATCTTACTGTCTCTTTGTCTATCTATCTATCTATCTATCTATCTATCGACCTATCATTATATCTACTGTATCTGCCTGTCTATATATCTATCTATCTATCCATCTATCTATCTATCTATCTATCTTACTGTCTCTTTGTCTATCTATCTATCTATCTATCTATCTATCTGTCTGTCTG